>JAADVZ010000558.1:0-20673 GCA_023335925.1 Pythium phragmitis | reverse complement strand
GTTTACCCCCCCCCCCCCCATTCTTGGCTGTCTGTAAGACCTCTCAGCGACCCAGTATCCACAGATGACCTCTCAGCGACCAAGCGACAGGAGTGATCCTTTCTATTTGATTCTTTCGTTAACGACACCGCAGCATCCGCTCTTTCCTACTCGTCGTCGTCGTCGTCGACCTCTTCGTCGCTCACGTCGTCAGTCTTGAAGAACGTGTAGGAAAGCGTAATGTTGTGGACGCCCGACATGGAAGGGTCCTCGCAGAATTCCGGGTCGATGAAAAAGAACACGGGCATGTCGATCTCTTCGTTGGCCTTGAGGCGCTGCTCTTCAAAGCAAAAGCACTGAATCTTGTTAAAGTACACCCCCGTCTTGGGCGGGTACACGTTGTAGGTCGCGACGCCCGTGATGGGCTTGTCGGTCTTGTTCTTGGCCGTGAAAAACGCCAGTGCCGTCTCACCCGGCACGATGAGCAGGTCGCGCTGCTGCGGACGGAACGTCCAGGGCATGGTGCCGCTCACGCCGCCATCAAACGTCACACGGATCGGTCGTGCATCCTCTCGCGGCGTGAGCTTGTCGGCAACAAACACGTCCGCGCGCTGGGTCGTGCCGCCAAAGCCCGTCATTTGGCAAAAGATCTTGTACAGCGGCACGGCCGCATACGAGATGCCGATCCACGCGACCGCGATGCCGGTGAAGTAAATGAGTGCGCGGCGATTGCGCTCCTTGAGTGCAGCCTTCTCCGCCTCCTGTGCGGCGCGGCGCGAGGACGATGAGGAAGAAGATGCAAAGCCACGCGCACCTCCGCGTGCACGGGCCACCCACACGGAAAACTGCGGCACCTGCTTATTACCCACGTGCGCCAGCGGCACTGCCCATTGGCGCAGTGCAAGGGACGCAGGAGACGCGACTA
Source organism: Pythium phragmitis (assembly GCA_023335925.1). Lineage (NCBI taxonomy): Eukaryota > Oomycota > Peronosporomycetes > Pythiales > Pythiaceae > Pythium > Pythium phragmitis. Next base: position 19,769 of record JAADVZ010000558.1, on the reverse strand, counting down.
GCGAGGCAGACCCGTAGCGCAGCGCGCGTGTACCAACGATTGCACGCAGCAGCATTGCCGAGGAGCAACAAATGCTGGAAGAGCTCTTTGTTGTTTTTGGGCCGGTCGATGTTGCATGTCACCGAGGGCTATGGTGGACGACTGTTTGAATCAGTTGATACGTGTTTTATACAGCGTGGATTGACAAAATGTGCACAGCAAATGGCACTCCCCGAAAAGATCCTCGAGATGCTGCAGAGAATCATCATGGATATTGTGGTCTAATCTCGTTATCACGAAGGTGACGGTCCATTTTGGTGTCCGCAGGTAAATAACAGGGACCTGGCTGGCAGGACACTCCACACGACTCCGGTGAGGTCAAATGGGGTGCCGTCTGCAAAGGAGATCATCAGGAACCGTTCTCATCTGAGATGACACGGAGTCTGCTGCTTTGCGTGTCTGCAGTTGGTCCGAGAAAGAATGCTCCTTTTCCTGTTACAGACCATACACAACCAGAATTCCCCACGACACGAAGGCAGACTTCCGTCCGCCGACGAAACAAGACACACGAAAGCGTAGGGATGCTGGCGCTCATGCTGTGTTTTTTCTCCAAGCCGCGAAGCAGGAACAAGCTGAAATTTTATCCCCGTTATCGCTTCGCTGAGTCTTGGAGAAATGGTGGCACACAACTGTCAACTGTGCTGCTATCCTCGAGTCGATGCGATTGTTTCCAAAACGACACCAAAGCCGTTTCTTCCCCCAAGAAGATGAAGAGACCGACTGCTTTACTCGTTCTCCTCGGCGCGGACACGCGCGTTGGCGTTGGTCACACGGACGTTGAGCTGCTCGGCGCGCTCGACGATCTCGCGGCGCTTGCGGCCCGACACGTTGTGCGCGATCTCGGCGCAGTACTTGCGGTTGTGCATCAAGAGCAGCTCGAGCTCGGCAGCGTTGTTCACGACGAACTTAAGGAAGCCGTTCGGGAGCGTGTGGCGCGTCTTCTTGTTCGAGCCGTAGCCGACGTTCGGCATGCGGATGGCACCCTTGAACTTACGACGCACGCGGCCATCGATACCCTTCGGGCGGCGCCACGACTCCTGTAATACGCCAACCGCGACACGATCGCAACGGCACGCTTAGTCCTTTTCGCCCACATAAAGCCCTTCATGCGCAAGCAAACGAGCTGCCCATTTTGGCACGAAAATGCGCTACGTACAGGCACACGCTTGAAGCGGTTCGACTGGTGACGCTTGAACTTGGTCACGCGCTTCTTCACGATCTTCGCGCGAACGACGGGAGTAACTTGCACCATCTACAGATGCGAAGACGCTGCATTCAATAACCTGTGTACTTTCCCCGCGTAGCCCTCTCGTCATGGAGGGCCGGGCGCCTCGTCGGGGCAATCTTGCATCCATTACCTTTGAGGAAGCTTTCGAGTTTTCAGCACTACTTTGCCGCAGGCTCGAGGACCGCCCACAAGAAGCCTCACGCTCGAAAACCTTCTCATGGCCATTCAAGTTGCGTTGGAAAGTGAACCGGTTCACGTTTTGCGCGGGACCGGTCTCGGTTCGACCCCTTTTGGACCAATCACATCACGGTTCCGGACTATTTATTCTCAGAATCTGATATGAATCAGTAAAACAGCTACTATTGGGTGAAAGCATCTGATACTACCTTGTCATTTTGGCCGTCATTCGGGAATAAGTTGGGACGATGGCGGTCGTGACCACGGCGATGCGCGAGCTCGGCCATCATGGTGGGGCTCTCTGATTCATTGAGTGATGTGACCAACAAGGACCCGGTTAATACTGACGGTTTCTCTTGTTCGCTGTGGGTATCATAGTGGCCGGCGCGCACGAGCGCGTGCTCGTGATGACGTACAACGTCCTCGCGCAGACGTACGTCAAGTCGAGCTGGTTCCCGTACTGCGACCCGCTCGCGCTGCGATGGAAGAACCGCTCCAAGAAACTGGTACAGATCTCACGCTCAGACATAGGGTACGCTCTATGAGTCCGCAGTGTCTGAACTGGACTGTTTGCTGGTCTTCGCAGGAGGAAGTGTTCCAGTCGCTGCCTGTGAGGCCGCACGTGGTCTGCCTCCAGGTGGGGTTTCTTCGGTTCTATCTGATACTGTCCGAGAAGAGTGACTCATCGCCATTTTGGTTTAGGAAGTGGACAACTTCTACGAGTTCTGGGCCAAGATCATGAAGCGAATGGGCTATGAAGGGTGAGGCAAAGCACCCGCTTCAGTCACCGGTCTCTCCCCTGGCTGATCCAACGTTCCCAAAACCAGTCTGTACGTGCAGAAGCAAGGGCGCAAGAAGGAGGGTGTAGCCATCTTCTGGCATGACGCCAAGCTGAATATGGTCAAGCACGAGACGGTTGGGCTTGATATTCCACTCGGCGACGAGTCAGGTGCAGCCATCCGCTGGTGTGTTTTCATGGCGGTATGGCTGTCGGCTGACGAACGAACTTGTCCAATGAATGTAGACTGCAGCAAAGATCTGTTGGGACGCACGGCGCGTGGAAGCGTGGGGCTCATCGCTGAATTTGCGATCCGCAGCGCGCCGGGTCCATCGACAACGAAGACCAAAGACATGGACAAAACGCCGGCGTTTGCTGTGGCCACAACTCATCTCTTTTGGGACCCGCTCCAAGAAGACGTGAAGCTTCTGCAGACGCGTCGCATGGTTCGTCACCTCACGGGTTACAACGAAAAGCAGCAGCTCCCGCTGATTCTTGCCGGCGACTTCAATTCGCTGCCAGACAGCGAAGTGTACCGCTTCATCACGGGCTCGCATGGTTACAAGAGTGCCTACAGCGAGTACGACCAAAGCGAGACACCGCCGCGTGAACCAGCCTTCACGAATGTCAACGGGCTGCGGAATGACGAGCAGAATCGCCAGATCCCTGGGTTCATCGGCACGCTCGACTACATCTTCTACCAGTCACCAAGGTACACTCTTTCACGACTAGATGTGGTTTCCGATTGAGAGTCTCCAACAACACGCTTTGTGGATGGACAGGCTTCAACCCGTGGCGCTGCTGGAGATCATGTCCCGCGAAGAGGCCACGAAGGAGCAGTCGCTGCCTAGCACATTCTCTCCGTCGGACCATCTCCCGATGATCTGCGACTTCGCCGTGATGCTCGAGTGAGGTGTCTCGTCCAGGTGCATCCATGTTGAACAAATCGTGTTGTGGTTCAAATCAAGGCATCCCACCTTCTTTTGCTATTTTGTGGGTACGTTAGAAACCTTCCGTTGATATCAGATGGTGGCCAATAGCGAAGGTTACAAACCGCATGTCGCCACGAATGTCGGGCAGATGCAATTGTAAATCCTCTCGCTCGACGGCCACGCGGAGAGATTCGCTGTCGCGGCGCGGTCCATTGCAGCAGCGGACGATTTAGATTTATACATATATCGGACATGGGAGGCACGACGTCCTCGTTTGCCACGGCCGGATCGGGCGGTGCGCTGTTGGCGTCGCCGCGCGAGAAGGCCGCGCTCGAGAAGATCGTGTCGGAGCTGCCCGTGCCACGCGAAGACCCAGCCTACTCTGCGCTGTTCAATACGCCCGTGGCGCTCACGCGCCTGCCGCAAAGCGACGTGGCGTTTCTCAGTCAAGAGTACGGCACTACGCTCGGTGCGTGTTGTCGTGTTTATTTGGGTGAGAACGTTTTGGTAGCTGCTCATGCTGGTAGTATTGTCGGACCTCAACAGCGCAGAACAATTTGCGGTCGGGCAATTTCCGGGTGCTCGTGCGGTTTGCGATCCACGCGTTGCCGCTGTGCTGCCGCATGGAGAAGATGACGCCCGACGAGTTGGCGTCGTACGCGACGCCCAATGCGAATGCGCTTCATGGCGGGGACGGCTTGTCGTCTTCGTCGGCCGGTGGCCGCTCGCCGCTCGAGACCCACGTCCACCAGGCTGCCAACGCGTTGTTTCTCGTGCGCAATTTCACGATGCGGTTTGTGGAGAAGCAAGACGAGTGCTCGCTGCTGGCGCACTTTAACCAGGTCACCCTGCCCGACTACAACACCACCGTCTCACCAAGGGGTACGTTGAGTAGCCCCCCACACGCAATTCTCCGTTGGACGGGACTTACAACTGAAAACTGTTTGAATAGTACGAGGTAACGCGGCGATCCGAGTCGGCGATCAGGCAGCGACGGCGACGACGCGGCCTCCGCCAGTGACGCGGCAGACGTCGTCGATGGCGGACGACCTGGCGTTCAAATTCCTCGACACGCTGCTGACCGTGCTCGTAGAGTTCCGGCCGTCGTCCAAGACGTATGAACTGTATACCGAAGTGCTCAACACGCTGCTCGTGCTGCTCTCGCCCGTCGTGTACCCGCGTGACCACAGCAAGGACGCGACCGATCTCAGTCTGAACAATCCCTTTCTGCACATGCTCATGACGGCGGCGTGTCCTGGCGGCAAGAAATCGTTCTGGGCCGCAGCACTCGTGCAAGCGCTGCTACGGAACTACATGGAGCCGCTTGCGTCGCCACCGACCGCCAAAGACAATCTGTCGGTTGTGCACACGATGCGGAACGCCGAGGCCATGTCGCTCATTAAGATCTCGGAGAACGTCGAGGCCGCGAGCATTGACGATGCTGACCAGTTTTCCTATCTCACACTCGAAGGCATCGGCACGCTGGCCTGTACGTACTGTACTTGAGCATTCATTTACTCTGTCTCCATGTGACTGATGTGCCCACCGTCTCCTATCTCTCTCCGCAGCGACGATCTTTAAGTTTCCGCTGAGCTTTTACCACTACTTTGTCTCGTCCGACGGCCTGTCGTATCCACTTGCCGACCGCAGCGTGCTCGTGCTGCTTGTGCTCTTGCAAAGCTGTCGAGACAGCGGCGCGCCCACGAATCCGTTTCGCGACGTGCTGTGCTCGCTGACCACTACGGAGAAAACGACGACCAGCGACGCGCAAGATGTCGTGCGGGTCATCGACCCCAAGCAAGACAGGGGTGGCAAGCTGCTGGAGATTTCGTTCTCCAAGCTGTTTGCATCTGCTGGCCACAAGGCGCCGTACGAGAGTAGCCACCTGCTCCTGTACACACTGCTGTACACCAACCCGATGATGCACGACGCCGCAATCGCGCAGTGTGACGTGGACCACGTCATGCTGCCGTTGCTCGAGACGCTCTACCACGCCAAGTCGGTGGATCCGTCGCGCATCTACATGCTCGTGATCGTGATCCTGACGTACACGCAAGACCCGGCGTTTGTACGCGACGCCCACACCAAGATCATGGTCCACAATGTGCCGTGGTACTCGGAGCGGTACATTTTGGACGTGTCACTGGGCAGTCTCATGATGGTCATATTCACGCGGCTCATTTACCGCAACATTACCCACTTCCAGGACAGCTTTATCCACCTCAATGCGTTTGCCGCGCTTTCCAATCTCGCGCGCGCGGCCGAGAACCTCCATGGGTACGCGGCGCAAACCATTGTCGGGCTGATTGAGATGCTCGCGAAAATGGAGACCAAGTTCTCGGCGCGCATGGCGCGAGAAAACCAGCTCGAGAACGACGAACTCGTACAGAAGCGAAGCGCGTACGTCGAGTTTATTCGCTTGCTCTTGGGTGTCGTGTCGTCGTGTCTCAAGCCGGCGTTGCTGCCGCGAAACCCGCAGCTGATCTACTCGCTGCTGTACCGTGCCGAGACCTTCACGGCGCTTCAGCAGCACCCCGAGATATCGCATCAAGTGAATAACTACTCGATCTGGACCACGCTCGCTCGCTTCCAGACGATTGTCGAGGCGAAGACGACGTCGGACGAGACGCTGGACGTGGACACGGTCCTCGAGTTGATCACGGCCGAGTGCGTGGGTCTGTTGGCGTCGTCCGCGGCCGCATCGAGCTCCGCCGGGCGTCATGGGAGAGGAGGACCGCCAGCGGCTCTTGCTGCCGACGACGAGGCGAGCTATCGATACGAAGAAGAGACGGATCCGGAGCAGTTTTTCGTGCCCTACATTTGGAAGCTCATCTTTGAGCAGACACCGGAATTCTGCTGGAAGGCCGACAAAATCACGCTGTTTACGCCAGGGACCGCCAAGGCAACCGCCACGGTAACGCCGTGACTGACGAGCTCTTGTGGCGACTAGTGAATAATAATAGAAGGTGGGCCCAGATCACAAACAAACAAGAAATGGGTAGATGCATTTTGTGGATGGGGGAGTGAGAGTTCTGTAGACCGGTCTACCCTCTCTCTCCTAGTTCGAGCCGGTCTTGCGGACGGGCGCGATCTTGCGCTCGGCAAAGGTCGGAAGGATAAACGCCGCGCTGTGGAGCGCCGCGTTGTAGTAGCGCAGTGTCTCGGCGACCTCCGGGGTCGGCTGGCGCTTGGCGGTCGTGAGTGCCGTCTTGCTCTCGTCCAGCGAGCACATGACAAAGCCGATCTGGCCCGACGGGTACGTCGGGATCGTGGTGTAGGCGTACTGGACCGTCGGGAAAAACGCGTGGCAGCGCGCAAGCACGTCGGCAATGAGGTCGAGGTGGAGCCAGAGGCACTCGCCCTGCGTGCACACGATGCCGTTGGGCGCGAGCGACTTCTTCATGTTTTCGTAGAACTCGGCGCGGTAAAGCACTTCGGCGGGACCCACCGGGTCGGACGAGTCGACGATGATCACGTCAAAGTTCTCGGTCGTGTTGTCACGTAAGTACGCGGCGGCATCGGCGTGGAGCTGTTCAAATAAGATCCCAAGAGGTCACATCAGTAGATGCGCAGCGAAATGGTACAACGCTTAAGGGAAACGTACGAGCGTGAGGCGCGGGTCGTTAAAGTTCTTGGCAAGCGAGTTGGTGAAGAACTTCTTGGCGACGTCGCAGACCATGGGGTCGATCTCGCACATGACAATCTTCTCGACCGAGTCGTGCTTGGCGACCTCGCGGAGCACGCCGAAGTCACCGCCGCCGACAATGAGCACGCTCTTGGGGTTGGCGTGCGAGTACATGGGCAAGTGGGTGATCATCTCTTGGTACGAGAATTCATCGCGCTCGGTGCACTGGATCACACCGTCCAGCACGAGCACGTTGCCGTAGGTAGACGACTTGAAGACGAGCACGTCCTGAAAGTCCGACTTGCCCTGGAAGAGCACTTCTTCCATCTGGAGCGAGAACTTCTGGCCGGGCCAGAGCGCCTCGGTCTCGGAGAACCACTGCTTCGTCTCGGTCGTCTCGGCCATGGTGATAGCGATGGGGTGGAGGTGGAGCGAGCGTGCCGGGAATGGGATTTTCGGGACTGAGGCGCCGACTGGATCACGGAAGCGGACGGCCCGACAACACCTCGTCGGAAGGCGACCGGCGCGGACGGCGAGGCGGAGGATGGCGGACAACTCAACTCACGCGTGTACACAGGAGGTACACTAGCGCGTGGGGAGGCGGTGGGTGGTGGAGAGTGGCCTGCGAGGGTCTCTTCGAAGCCATTTCGTCAGCACCATCGATTCCGACAGACAGGTGACTCACTGATCCACTCGAAGCGGTGGATCCGTAGCGGGTAGGGGAAGCGGAGCGGACGGATGCCCACTAACCTAAACGAGTGGATTAATAATTCTCAATTCATTCTCCGAATTGATCAGTTTTGAGAGGGACAAGTTTCGGGTCGGATCATGCGATACCGCCACCCAGACCATCACGCAGCATGCCGCGCTATTACTGCGACTATTGCGACACCTACCTCACGCACGATTCGGTATGTGGCGATGCAAAGGCAGTGCTCTATATGCTGAGATCATGTACTGACTTTGTGGCGCTGAAATCGCGACAGCAAGCCGGTCGGAAACAGCACAATCGCGGATGGAAGCACCGCGAGAATGTCAAACTCTACTATGAGCAGTTCGTGACGGGCATCGGCCAGGGCGGCATTATGATGCGTACGTTGGAATCGCTCATCCTCACTGGTGCGCATAATACGCCTCATTGATTAATACGTCTCTATACAATGTAGCGGGCGAATGGCTCAAGGCGGCGCCCATGGACGGCGCACTACCGCGTGGCCCAGGAGGTCCACGCGGCCCAGGCGGATACGGCGGCCCGGGCGGATACGGTGGACCTGGTGGACCCGGCGGCATGCGCCCACCGGGTATGTTTGCACCACGTGGTCCGCCGCCACCGCGCGGAATGATGCCTCCGGGCGGCATGGGCATGATGCGTCCGCCGCCGTTTGTCCCAGGCAGCGCGCCTCCTCATTTCCAAGGACCGCCGCGAGGAGCTCCGTACGGCAGTGGAGGCATGGCCGTGCGACCGCCGGCACGTGCCTCAATCTACGGCCCACAGTGATTTTCTTTCTGCGTATGAAGCCAATGAACACGAACAGGTACCTCGGGACGGAGTGAGAGTGTTTCTTTTTATTCTTGTGGTTTCTATGGTGGCGAGCGGGTACGGAAAACGGGATGCTATGGGGCTATTTCTTCTTGAAGAACATGTTGTAGACGACCGTCGCGATGCCGAGCAGGAGGATGAGACAGATCATGTCCATCATGCACTTGTCGGCACTGCGGCCGATTTTCTTGAGCGCCGTCTTCATTTTTTTGTTGACGCTCTCGACTGGGCATTGCCATCAGTCAGTTAGTATCTCAGCATGTCCGCAAGATTCTCACGTGGACACCACCGTACCGTGGGCACTGGTCGTGTCGATCCGTTCTTCAAGACCGTCGATCATGATGCTCTGTTGCTGCAGTTCCTCGTGCAGTCCACGCGCGAGCTGGCCGAGTACTTGGACGCCATCGCCGATTTGGTCGATCATTTGATCCTATAGTAGTGTAAGGACAACCCCACGTGAGAAATTGTAGAGTAGAGGCACGAGAAGACCAAGCCAAGCCGTACAAAGCGTTGGTCGTTGTCCTTGATCTGCACCATGGCGCCGCGCTGCTCGTCCGAGATCTCTTCCTGTCCTCCTCCACCACCTCCGCCCTCCCCTTCACCATCTCCACCATCTCCACCTCCTCCTCCACCACCTCCTCCGCTGTAGCTGAACTGACCGGGCTTGGGCTTGGCGCTAAAGAAGGCGCCGTTCTCAAATTTGCCGATCGCAGCGCCAGTGTTGCCGCCATCGGCAAACGCGGGGGACCCCATGGGCGATCGGAAGTTCTGCACCGCGAGTTCCTTGACCAGCGCAAACTCGGACATGTACTGCTCCACAACTTCTCGCCGGATCGCGAGCTCTTCGGGCGAGTACTTGGTCTTTTTCTTCTTCATCTCTTGCTCGACACTGGCCTTGAGCTCGTTGACGTCCTGGCCGACCAGGCGAATGTCCTCTCGGATCTCTTGCTGCCGTCGAATCGCTTCGCGCGGATGCTTGGTGCGATTGATCTTGGCCTCTGGGTCTTGCAGGTTCTGGTAGGACATCGAGAGTGAATGAGGTGGGGGATTATGGGACGAATCGACGGGAAGAGACTCACGAATTTGAGGCGATGGAGGCGCTCGCCGACTTGCGTTTTGAGCTCGTGGAAGCGATCACCGGCGTCCTTTTTCTTTTTCTTGTCTTCACCGCCCATCTCCTGGTTGATCTTGGACAGTTTGTCCATCAAGCCATCGATCTCGCGACTCATCGTGGCGTCCTCGAATGGCGCAAGCAACGACGGGTTTCGATTCGTGGTGGGCGCTGTGCACACACAACTCTCTCTCTCTCTCTCTCAATCGCTCGCGCTCTGCCTTTCTTCCACTCTCTCGCTCGAGACTGCCACCCACGTACCCGATGACGCGGGCTTTCTAACCGCAGTGCAGTCTCTTCTCGATGGGCTCTTATGCGACGCGGGAAGGCACTGCGACTTGAAGAGCAGCGACACCACCGCCGAAGGCAGAGAATAAACACGCGTGCTGTTGCAGGCAGGGTATCGCTCGGCCGCTTTGTGTTGCCGGCGTGTGCTTCTTTTTGTGTGGGAACGAAAGAAGGTGGCCAAATTAGAAAGGCCATCATCACCTTTCGTAACGGACACTCTTGTTTTCTCGGTTTTAAAGCAAAATGGCTACATTAGTTTCCATTAAATACGCACGTATCGTACTTAATCGAGAAGCTCTTGAGTCTGATTCCCCGGAACCCCCAGAAAATACAGGTTTGGGGTGTGAACGAATCTTGCTGTGGGCAAATGGACACGGCGCCGATCGCTGTGGGCGCCACGGACGCCGCAGCAAAGGCGCAGGACTTTGCGCACCGCGTGGTCGAGTTTGCCGACGTCGCTGCGTGCGTCAAGTTCTTCGATGAGAAGCGGATCGACTTTGACCGGCCGAACGCGTCGGGAGCTACAGTCTTGATGACGGTCGTCGCGCGTGGTGCGTTGTCTTATTCTCTAGCATTCACGACGGAAAGGCAGCAACGGGAATGACACGCCTGTTGGAATGCTCGTGGATCTGGAGTACAGAGCGCGTAGACTTGATCGGTCTCGTGATGGACCGCACGACGAACGTCGCGGCCACGACGATCCCGAACGGCACGACGGTTCTCCACTTGGCGGCCATGGCGCCCAACGTACGAACACTCCTTTTCGGATAGAATGTCTCTTGTTGTGACGTGCTCTTCTCTCTTTCTCTTTCCAGCCGCAAGTGATCAAGGAGCTCACAGCCACGGATGACCGCAAGGCCAAGCTCCTGGCGATTGCGAATGCGTGCAACCGCAACGGCGACACGCGTACGTCGGTCTCCTGCCAATTGATACCTGGTCAGAGTATCGCTGGTTCAGTTACTGAGCAACTCGGGGGGATTGTGTTCTACAGCGCTGATGATGGCGAGCGTCGTGAAGAATGCTGTCGCCGCGAAGATCCTCGTGGAATATCTGGACGCGTCGACGACGCCAAAGAACGCGACGGGCATGACGGCACTCATGTGCGCCTCCCGCCTTCGCGACGAGCGAGAAGGACCGCTGATGGCGACCGAGAGCGCGTCCATTGTGTCGCTGCTGCTCGCGTACGGCGCCGACGTGAACGCCGCCGAGTTTGCCGGCCGCCAGACGGCGCTCCACTTTGCACTGCTCTCCAACAACCTCATCGTCGTCGAGCAGCTCCTCACGAGTGCGGCCTTTTCTTTATTGTGTCGCTGAGATCTCAGGTGGCTATCTAAGCATCTTGTTTCATTTCATGGATTCTCAGTCATTGATATCAACCTCACGGCGCGCAACAAGGCCGGCCACTCGCCGCTGGAACTCGCGCGCCGGTTCAAGCTCGACGGACTGATCGACGCGGCGGTCGAGTCGCAGTGGCAAGTCGTCGAAGAAGAAGCGCAGTTACTGAGCGACCAAGTCGCGTACGAGCTGGAAAGCGTGGCAGACGCAAGTGACACGGCGCCATCCAAGAAGCCATCCCACAAGAAAAAGAAGAAGACTGCGGCGAACAAAAAAGAGCCGCCGCCGACAATTCCGGCTTCGAAGGAGGAGAAGGCTGCTGCTGGTGATGACGAAGTGGAGGCGAAGGAGAGACAAGCGCCTCCGCATGAGTCTGCTGCTGTCACGGTAGAGCAAGAGGATGCCAACGCGGACGACTGGGTGACAGCTACGAAGAAAAAGACGAGTACGTGGAGAAGGGTGTTCTTCTGTATGGGGGAACCTATGGTCTCATTTTGGTGGTTCATGCAGAACGAAAAGACTCGATTTCGAATGATCCTCCTCCTCCTCCTGTGGCTCCTACGACGAAGTCCACGAAAGCTCCCGCAGCTTCACTCCATCCCCACAAATCCAAATCGAAACCAAAACCCGAGCCGCGAGCAAAGCCTAATGCAGGGTCCAAACCAGTGGCCCCAGCAAAAGGCGACTCGAGTTTAAAACCCACGACCGCACCACGGCCAGTCGCCGTGCCTTCAGTATCGTCAGCACCAAGCAAACCGGCGCCGTGGTCGACGGCCGCTGTCCCGAGCAACACCACTCCACTAGCGCCTACAACCCCTACTCTCTCAGACCCAGTTTCTGCCCCTTCTCGACCGCTGCTCGACGTACCTTTGCAGCTCTCAACGGGGCAAGGACAGGACGACGCGATGACGTACGACGACATGACGGGCATCTTCCACCGCATGTACCCGATCGCTGGTGAGATGGATATCCCCGTGGAGACATTTGTTGCTGGTACAGATACCCTCGAGGCGAGGCAACTGCTCGACGGACTCAGCGTCTCGCAGATTGAAATCCTTCAAGAGTCGCATCTGCAGGCGTACCACTATCTCAACGAACGCAAGGTACGGAGGCAAATGGAGACTGATAGTCTTAAGTAGGACTGACATCTCTGGCTTGTGTGTAGATTGAAATGGCGCGGAATCTCGAGGCCCAGCGACTCGAGGCACAGCTCCAGTTGCGGCGCCAGCTCTTTGATAGGCAATAGAGTGCGTGGTACATGAACCTCGACCTGGACGTGGGTCTTGTCTCACCCCAGCTCCAGTGTCTTGCTGAACTCTTCCTCCGTGAACGACAGCATCTTGGCCGCCTGGTCAAAGCCACCAAAGATTCAAATGAGATTGAGGCCTTGACCTCGAGGGAAAGCGCAAGCGTCTCTCTTTACCTCCATGTGGATGCGCTGGCGTTTGAGCAGGTCGATGAGTTTCATTTGCTTCTTGAAGGCCAGTAGCAGTTCGTTCTGATCACATAACCACAAAGTCAGCTCCTCTGGGTCTCTACGCAAGAGAGAGGAGACCAACACACGAGTCAAACCTTTTGCTTGTCGAGCCGCTTGTTGTCCTTAATGACCTGCTCGTACTCGGCCTTGGAGACCGACTGGTCGCCCTGCACTCGACGCTCATCGTGGAGCTGGGTCTTGACCTTTTCCAACTCTTCTAATGCGCGGTTGAGTCGAACCTGATTCCACACGAACTCCTTCGTCAGAGGCTGACCAAAGACAAACAATACAACCCCCCTGTCCGCGAACACTGACGTCTTTCGTGCGGGATTGCTGGGATGCCTGCTTCTCGGCCCTTTGTAACTCGTCTATTTTCGCCTGTGCCGTGGAGAGCTGTGTCTCGAGGATTTTCTGCTTGGATTCTTGCGCAGCGCTGGTGAGAGACCATGGATCCGCTTAGCAAACCACACTCGTGGGACGAAACTCCCGGGCAAGCGTACCTCAGGTCTTGCTGCTTGTCCAAGAGCTGCTGCGTCTGTAGCTGCTTCTTCTTTAGCGCTGCGTTCTCAGCCGTGAGCTCCTCGATCGTCGCTTTCGACTGCTGCTGAGCTGCTTGCTAAACCCGTTTTTTAAAGGAACATAAGCGTCGAAGGTGAGCTGTTGGACAGACACTGGGCAGATACAACCAGCTAAACGCACCATGTCCTTGAGGTCGCGTTGGGCGACGTCCAGTTCATCCTGGAGGACCCGCAGTCTCGCCTTTTGGTATCGCACCGTCGCTTCCAGACCCAGGTCGTCCTCGTCGACACCGCCTTGCGTCGTGTCTGGCGACAACGACTCGGCCTCCCGCTTTGTCTCGTGAATCACCGATCCGTCGCCGGCCAGTCCGGTTCGATGGCGCCGCAGTGGCTTCCGTGCCGAGTCCGAACCTGCTGTGCCTGCCGTCAAGCTGTCTAGGCTTTTGTCTCTCTTCAAGTGAGACTTTCGTCGGGCTGCCGCCATCGTCACGGATCGTGGAGGCTGGGTACCGACGGTCTCACTGTCATTCTTCTCTGCTTTGTCCGGTGCTTTACAATCGATCGACGCACTAAGGTTCATACGCTTCAGACCCAGCCGCGATGCAGCCGACGTCACTCGCTCGGGACTTCTCATCGCATCACCATCAAGACTGCTGTGCTCGTCGTCGCTAAACGCAGCGACAGTGGACGCTGGCTCGGCCAGCGATATCTCGTGGCCCTTGTTTGTCACATTCGAGGCCGATGTAGCTGTCGCCTTGGCGTTCTGGAGCTGCTGCTGCCGACGCTGCTCAATGGCCTCGACCTTTTGATCGAGCTCTGCATTCTGCCGCAGCAGCGCCGCTTGCCGCGCCGCGAGACTCTCTTTCATCGTGCTTCTCTGTTTGGACTCGGCTGCACTGTGTGACTTGGGAAAATCCGCATCGAAGCGTCGCTCAAAACATAATCATGTTTTCTTAGAAAAAGGGTTATTTTAGTCATTTATGTGGCGAGGCCTCGGATCGGAAGACCACGCCGCGGTGGCGACCGGCGCCATCCAGCAGAAAGCAGTCGAATGCGACCGACGTCACGCCGTCTCGAAAGAGATCACGCACGGCGTTTGCCTGGCGTTCGGACCCGATCTCGACCAGCACGGCAGCAGGAAGAGGCGGCGTGATATCCACAAGCGTATCAACAGTGTCCCGCAACGCTCTGTAGAAGCGCAGTCCCATGGGATCGCCGTCATCGCAGAGAGACGCATCAGTACGCTTTGTCCAGGCGTCGGGTCCGGCGGCAAACAACGCGCCGTGGGGTTCGTGGGCGAGCACGTCCGGGGCGATGAGCGGTCCTTCAGCGAGTGGAATGTAGGGCGGATTGCACAGCAGCACGTCAAATTGGTGGAGAAAGCGAAGAGCTCCAAGTGAGACTTTTCGAGCGTCGTTAGAGCTCCCCATTGCGTCGATGGTTGGAAGCCGTTCCATGTCGAACGCGATGAACTCGGCTCGATCGCTGACGCCCAGGCGCTTGGCATTCTCGGCCGCGACCGCCAGTGCGCCGGTGCTGATGTCAATGCCAACGCCCGATGCCTGCGGGAATTCCGACAAGGCCGAGAGCAGCAGCGCTCCACTGCCTGTGCCGAGATCGAGGATCCGAAGCGCGGACGACTTTGGATACATTGTCTAGTCGTGCACAAATGGGGGATGAGGACTCCAGTTCACCAGGAAGTTCAGAGGATCAAGGTCCCATTACCGTGAGCGACTCGATGAGGCATTCGCTATCGGCGCGTGGGATGAGCGTGTCCGTGGTCACGCGGAAGTCCAGTGACCAAAACTCTTTGGTGCCGACCACGTACGCCAGCGGCTCGCCGGCGACGCGCCGCTGCACCATGCGCTCCAGCGTTTGCGCCTCTTCTTCTCGCAACTAGAACCGTGACACAGATTCCCGTGCTTTCCTGTTAGGCACCGACCATTCCCCCCGCGCTGTATTGTAGCAGAGCGATTCGTTCGTACCTGGCGGTCCATCCACAGGAAGAGCTCATTGCTCGAGGTGAGCTTGGGCTCGACTAACGCAGTCGCGACCAGAGCCTTGGCGTCGCTTCCAGTGACACCCACAGCGGCCAGGCGTGCACGCACTGTCGCTAATACAGTCTGCACAGTCTGCTGGTGGAACCGTCGCATAGGCGCCGCGCGCCGGCCGAGCACGGTGCCGCATCGCCGCCGCATTCCTCGTTTCCCGCCAAAAAAATGCGAAGGGATCCGTTGCAACTTCCCAACTTGATGGGTTGCAAGATAAGGGTGCTTTGACCGGTTTCATTCTCAGAAGAGTGACTGAATATTCCAGTATTCGAGGCATCTCATTGGCTGGCCATCTTTTAGCCAATCAAATCACGAGAATCCGTGAAAGATCGCAAATAAACCGAGAAAGTGCACATGGAAAATGCGCCGCAGAGTCGCGTGGTGAACGAGTGGCCACTCGTCCGCTCGGCACCGCCCGCGCCTCAGTTATTTATTTGCTTCGTCTCGCGCACACGGCCCGCCTTCCTATCTCGCCTGCCGTAGCTCTCCCGCGTCCGCGATGATGGCCATGACGCCGTACGAGAAGAAGACGCTCGACGACATCGAGCACGCCTTCTTTGAGGCTGTGGACTCGCAAGCCGCACGGACCAAGTCCATGCCAACGAACATGAAGAAGAAGAAGAGGACTCCGTCGCGTCGCGGGTGGTTTGCCGGGTTCTCCGAGTCCATGGTGAACTCGTTTGTGTGCTGCGCGCCGCCGCAGACGCTTCTCGACGACGACGAGATCCACGAGATCCTCGCGCAAGTCGAAGCGCCGGCCAAGCCCGCGCTGCTGCCGCGCAAGGACTCGCTGCTGCGCCGCAACTCGGCGTCCGTCATGCCGGCGTCGCGTACGCTGGACCGCAGCGCGTCCTGTGACGACGAGCCGTCGCTTGTGGTGGTCGAAGGACCGGAAACGGAGAAGAAGGAGCGCGCCCACGTGTCGCTGGCTGCTATGCAACGCGTCGTCGTCACGCTACTCGCGCTCCACAAGGCCGCCGAGACGCGGCAGACCGAACGCGCCGTGCTCGCCGTGCAAATGAAGTGGCGCCGCCGCGCGCAAGTTGCTCCGATCGTGCCTGCTGCCTCGACGACTGCTCCTCCCCCTGCTCCTGCTCCCATTCCCACCGTCTCGCCTCGTGCCTCGCCGCCAACGCCAACGAATGCTGCTGAACCCGACCTTGAACCAAAGACCGTCGATGACCATGCCGCACCAAACGCTGTCCCAGTCGCCAGCTCCAAGCCCCGCTACCACGCGCGCCGCGAGCGCAGGCCGCGTGCCAACAAAAAGACCAAGTTTGCCTTCCTCCCTGCTGCGGCCACCCAGGAACCCGCCGTGGCCGTCGAAGCTCTCACTCAACTCGCACTGACGCGGAAGCGTTTGCGATCCGTTGACGTCGCGTCGTGTACCACACGACAGACCGTCAACGTCGAGCGCAATGTCCACGTCTTGTTTGGCGAAGAGGAGATTGATGACGATGACGACGAAGTCGTGGCGTTGGGCAAGAGCTGCTCGCCGCGGCCCATGCCGTGCGTTGCGCTGCAGCGCTGCGCGTCGGTGCCGCCGCCGACGACGGCGTTTCGCCCACGCGCCATCAAGTCCAAGTCGCTGATCGAAGCGCAGGCCGCATCGACCCTCCAGCGCGCGTGGCGCAACATCAAGGCGCGCCGCGAGCGCGAGATCCAGCGCCGCCTCGCGCTGTACGAGGCCGAGAAGCAGAGCGTCATGCCCGTGATCCGCGACCAGATGACGCTGCTGCGCAAGCGCCTGGCCGAGATCCAAGAACGCAACTGCAGCGTGACCACGATGGTCGCGGTCGCTGCCGACGACGAGTCGACTGTGATTGCTCCCGTTGACGACGACTTTGACTGGCTGTAATCTCCTTCGCCTACACTTGTAGCTCGTGGGGGTCGTTTTGATCCCCACTGAAGCTACCACTCGCCGTGTCCCTCTTCTCGACGCCCGCTCCTCCCCGTATCGAGCACTCTCTTGCTCCTGTGTCTTGTGGACAAGTGCAGTGATTCCTGGGCGGCTCGCGACCATCTCCCTCATTACGGAGAGTGCTTGCTGGAGCCCCAGGCGAAGGATCCAGCGTGTGGTGTGTTTGTGGATTCTCATGACGATCCATGGACAGCCATGCCGCTACGCTGCGATCATTCGTTCGGAATCTGCATTGCTTCACAGGCGCTGGAGGCACGAGTGTGCGGTGGAGTGACATCGTCATGGATTGTTACATAGTTTCACGTGTGGAGTGCAAGGAACCCCCTTGATCGTATGGTTCGAAGACATGACGTAGTACTTTAGTATTTATCACAAGTAGTAGTTGATCCCAAGCGTAAAAAGACTACAATAGCACAACAGAAAGAGACACCACTTGGCGTGTCCAGCCCCACAAAATCTTCGAATTGCCTCGCTCCGAATGTCCTCAACGACCAGAGGAACCCGAGGCGAATACCTGTAGTACTAGTATCCCGGTGTCACAATTCACACATCTACTAATCTCACTGAGGCAAAGGAAACGGACACGAAGCATTATCGAGTCTACACACCCATCGTCGGGTCATTATCTGTCGGAAACCCGCTTGACACAGATGAGACAGGTTCAGTGTAGCCATCTGGTCAACATGGCTACAGTCGGCGTCACATGACGTGGCCTCGTCTGCTCCATACTTCCGAGCCAGTCTCAGTCATATCATATGGGCGCACGGATACTTCCGTATGCCCTGCTGGAGTATGCAATCAGCGAACGGGTCCCATAAAGTGAGCCCGTGAACCCGCCACGTATGAACGAGAAAGTATCCACAACAGAGGATTACTTAGCTATGATATCAGTCGCGATGCGGCGAGCAGGTGACCACGCTCGCGAATACGTGCGAGTTGCAATGGCCCCACAGTGAAGCGTGAGGGGAACTCGTTCCCTGTGCGTGGATTTAAACGTTCACATTCCGACGTAACTTAGATCAGGCGCCATCAGTTGAATAATTAATACTGTGCGTGGATCTCATTCTGTCCGATTTGACAGCCTCCCGCCTTCGAAGCCTTCTCGGCCCTTTGTTCACAGTGTTGGTGAAGTTTGGGTTTACTAGACTAGAATTGTCAGGTAATCTTTCAGCGACTAACTTTAGTTGAGCTACCACATCGTCGTGACCGTCATCATAGTCGTCAAGCGTTTCTCACAGTGTGAATAGTTACAATTGCACACTGCTCATAGTACAGTACTGGACTGCATTGCGGCAAATCCCACGGGATCACTTACTCTATACTCACCGTTCGATGCAGCGATTTCACGCGCACTCAATTGACAAGCGGCGACGCAGTACATAGAAATCGCTGCCAATCGGCACTCGGTGGCCACGCAACCTAGTTTTCGACGTAGCCTTGGTCTCATCGTGAATACTTATGCGGGGCCACTTGTGGACCTACTCACTCTCACTCTCACTCTCTCACACGTAGAGTCACAGTACACACTGGGGCTCGCCCGACTCCCACCACATCCACTGAGGGAAATCTCCAACGACTATCATCTCTCATGGCGTACGACAGCTTCCAGACACCCACGAGTGCGATGCGTGCCCACGCGGCCATCGTACGAGAGGAGAGAGACCGCGGGCTGACCGACTCGATGGTGTCGGTCGCGATGCTGCAGAACGACTCGCCCATGAGCGATGCCTCCATCTTTGACCGCAAGCTCTCGGGCAGCAGCTCCTTGGCGCCGTCTCATTGGGGCTTGGATTCGTCGCAGCACGAACCATTTGCCGAGCTCCACAGGGGCGGGCGGAAAGCGAGCGACTCCAGTTCGGTGCCACTGTCGGCGAGCCGACTCGCGCTCGCCACCAAGCAAATGGATCTCCACGAACTCCACCGCCTGCGCGACAGTCTCGCCACGAGCTCGAACGATTACTCCCGCTCGTTCGCGACCAACAGTAGCAGGTGGAGCGTCCGGCCAAGCGAGAACACGCCAACGACGGGGCCGCTTGCCATGTCCCATCTCAGCTGCAGGCCGTCGGGCCCTCCACAGGCCCAAGCGGTGCCCCGCCACGGCGGTGGCCATTCGTTCTTTGACGCGACGATGGGCGGCAATCAGTCCTTCTTTGATGCAACGCTGGCCGGCAACTCGTTCTTTGATGCGACGCTGGGCGCGAGTCAGGGCGTCGGCCACAGTGCGCTTCACTTGAGCCAGCACGCAGGAAGCAGAGACGAAGGCACAGCGTTTGAGCGACCCACGATCTCCACGGCGACTGGGCAGCTGCCACGAGAATCCGTGGCACTGCTCATCGACGCGGTGCGCGGCTCCACACTACAAGGCGACGAACGGTGCCGGTTCCTCTTTGAGCTCTTCGATGCCGAACAGAAAGGGATGCTGTCGCGCGACGGCGTCGCCGACTTTATCGACGCCACACTGCTGGCGAGCCGGCTTCAGCTGTATGGGGATGTCCAGTGCCGCGACATTGTCGAGCGCATCTTCAGCGGCACTGCGCACGCACACTACATGACGTACCGGGAGTTTTGCGAGGCCTTTGGTCCCGTGCTTAGAGGGGACGACGCCTCGACTGCCTCCAGCGATTCGACCACGGCTTCGTCCAATGGAAATGGACCGGCAGCGAGCAGCGCTACACCGCAGGCAAACCGCCAGGTCCCTGTCTGGCGCCGGCGACTCGTCAGTTACTACCGCAAGCACGACGCTGAGATC
>JAADVZ010000557.1:0-20674 GCA_023335925.1 Pythium phragmitis | reverse complement strand
TTGGCAGCGTTGGCTCCGTTGGCTCCGTTGGCAGCGTTGGCTCCGTTTGCTCCGTTGGCGCCGTTGGCGGCGTTGGCTCCGTTTGCTCCGTTGGCGGCGTTGTTCGCATTCGCGTCGTTCTTGCCATTATTCGGGGTCGTGTTGACGTTATTGTCGTTCTGGGCACCATTGTTGGGGTTAGCGATCGGCGGACCAGCGATTTTGACACCGCCACGCGTGAGGGAGCCGTCCGGGTTAACGTATGACACGTCGCGGCGGCCCTCAATCACGCAGCCCATGATGCTCGGGTTGTGCGGCAGCAGCGCGCAGGCGTTGCCACTCGGACACGCGCCGACGCCGGCCGCCAGCCCTTCGGGACCGTACGTGCCCGAGCACGGGCGACTCGCTAGGCACAGGATCTGCGGGTTATCGAGCACACTGACGGAGTACTGGCCGTTCGGACATGCTGTGTTGTCGAAGGACACCCATAACGACAAAACAGTGAGCGCCAGGAACATTACGGCGTTGGGACTTCGAATATGGGATAACGGAAACTCACCTTGCGCGTGCGTCTCACGGGCCGCAAGAAGCGAGGCGGCCGCCACGGCGACAAGCGCCACGCGTGACCAGATCATGGGAATGACTTTCTTGCTTTGTGGGAGATAAGTACCAACAAACGACGTTCGCTGGTAAGTTGGAAGCCGGGTTTTTTTCCTTCCTCTACAGAAATGGGGAGAACGTAGAGTGCGGGTCAAGTTACCTGTCCGAAACGCTGGACTGAACTCTGGAAATCCCAGCAGTTGGAGCTCCGGATGGACGCGTCCAGAAGTGTACGACTTGCTTCGGAGGTCCCAATGGGAGACTCCCAACCCCTTGTGAGAGCCAGCACGATCAGGACCAAACGACTTTTTTTTGTAATAGGGCAGAGGGAAGGTTGTTGAATTGCAGCTGCAGCAAGTGCGAGTTTTTGGCCATTTTTTCGTTCCTTTGTGAGGAAAGTCCCAAAACTCAAAATTATTATTCATAATGCCAGAAGCAAAATACAACACAAGCTGAAGCAAATTCGAGGCGTAAAGGTGGCCCGAACTCAATATTACCTGTAAAATACAAATAAATTGAATGCCTCGTGGATTTCAAGTGACACTGTCAACCACGCAGTTCGACCACAACCCTCGTCAAAGCCAGGGCGATTAATCAACTGCTAGAGGTTTTCATGGTCCATGTTGCGGCAATCAGCATCAGGGCTGTTCTCAAAGGGTTCTTTCTAGAGTGTCGGAGATGCTCAGATGATGCTATCTATCCCCTCTATTAGGGGCTTCATACTTTTCGTTCTGCTCCGCTAGGGGCCCTAGCGAACGGGAACGAAAAGTATGAAGCCATTGGAGCAAGCGCAAGTCACCCTCACGGGTGCGAAAGGGCCCGCAAAAGGCTATGGCAGGTACTACAGTAATTCGGTAATAGATAATGTATTGCGAGCTCTACTCAAATTTCAGAGGCCGCTCCAATCTATCACACGAGCCAAAACTCCAGACAAAAGAGCACATAGGGTTAGGCTAATAAAATGTGAAAATGAGCCCAATCATATGAGTCTTTTGTCCAATGAGAACTCTCCGAGCGATTATCAAACTTGAAAAATTTGGCTGGAATCGGCAATATACGCTTAAGAGTGAATATTATTTTGCTTCGAAATTTCGCAGTACCAGTACCAAATACTTAATTTTAATTAAGTATTTGGTACCGGTACTGCGAAATTTACATTGTAAGTACTGTACGTCTTCATTTTCGTGCTCAGACCTGGTGATACAGGGCCGTTGTCCATTCACAGATTCTGAGGCATAAAGTTCAACATTGTGAGCCCCCAGAAGGTTTGAGAGACCGTACACCCTAGTTCTCCGCTGTGTTCATTGCACTGCAGACTCGAGGTCCTCGAGACTTGAAGTGTGGTGTTGAAATGGATGGTGCATCCAATCTGCGCACGCAGCGCGTGTGTTACGCTTTAGATTGGCGTTTCCTTGACTGTCCCTTCTGGATATATTCGGTATAAGAGGTTCAAATCGACTAGAGCACCGCGATTACCATTTGAAGAGGCGCGGCCAAGCATTCCGACTAGAAGGGTTAACATTGTAAACCCATCTGGACATCAGAGGGTTTACAATCAAGCCATTCGACTCGTCAACAAGATACGCTCCTCCTCAACTTCATAAACTGAAGTCAACTGGAGTGTCGAGGCGTCTTGAATGAATGCCTCTTCATCCTATGTGAAATGTGCATGTGGACGCCACAGGGCCGTTCTCTTTCTCTTTATTCTGGTCTTGCAATGCACAAAAAGAGAAACGAGGTTGAGGCTCGTTTCTCTTTGTCTTTTCGTGTTGTTTCCTTACGGGGCCGTTCTTTCTGTAAACCTCCCGTGGACTGTGGCCATCATGGGATCAAGATGCTCTCAAATCGAGCGTCCCCCACACTACCCCCTGCTCTCATAAAGAGTCAACTGCCTGTTTCATTCTTGATCTACACACCCCTAATCTAGATATTTGGCGTCACAAGACTCGCGATGACCGTAATGTCGTCCATCTTGCCTCCTAGATATTCGTAGCCAGCTTTCTGGGCCGCAATCGCAAACGGCGTGCGATTCCTCGTGCTCTTGGCTGTCTTGTGGGCCGTGTGGGCGATGCAGGACGCCACTTTCTCCATGCTTTCGGCATCACCTTCCGGGGTGGACGGCAGCACAGTGTCCAGCAGCGTTGCGATCTGTGCAGGGAAGAGATTGTCGAATCTATAGGAACAAACCAAAGAGTTCAGCCACTGAACCGCCGGGAGCAGTTCAACAATCGTACAATCCGTCCGTGCCGAGCACGATCAAGTCTCCCTCTTGCGTCTCCAGATCGATAAGCTGCCCATTCTCAGGCTACACACAACAGTTATAGCTGTGAGACGCCTGCAAACCAAGCAAGTGCCTTGGCAGGAAACCAAAACTCACCAGATCACCGTTCTGGTGTCCGAGTTGAAAAGGGCAGTTGAAGTAGTGGCACTGGTGGGGTGCCTCGTACACGACGTGCCACTTCGGTTCACCATTTTCCGCTTCATCCGCCAATCGCCGACACACCAAAAAGCCCGAGTCGCCGAGGTTAATCGCTTTTACCGACACATCTACGAAATCCCCATCGCATCACATCATGCCGCTGGTCAGACCAGGAGTCGTCTATCTTCCGAGACATCTACGAAGAACTCACCATCCAGCTGCACGATACACGCTGTCGAACTTCCAGGGCACTAGAGCATACACACACACCAGACCTGTTGGCTCTCCATCAGGGTCTGAAATATCCAGGTACACGGACCTTGGCCTTGCTGTGGGCATACCGCAGCACCTCCAGCGGCGTCGGAAGACTCTCCATCGTCGGTGCGGCCTTGCCGATTACCGAGTGCGCCGAGTTCATGAGCGTGCGTGAGTACTCGCCAGAGTCCACACCCTGTATTGGCCACATCCCAGAAGTGAGACCACAGGTTTTTCGTTCCACAACCAAACCCCGCCTCAGACAAAGGTTCCACAACCATTCTCAGTACACACCTTTCGTGCCCAGCCGCCGACGCCGTCGGCAACGCCCACCGTGTTGGAGCAGATGAACCACGCATCCTCGCCTCCGGTCGCGCGCTTTTGCGGGTGCGGAATGTCACACGCGCCCGAGACTAAGCGCAGTCTGGGCGCCGTACGCATCGTCGCACAGCCGCGCGTGCGCAACACCAGCGCGACGGTCTTCTCAAGGGATGACACACGCATGCCCATGGCCACCGACGAGCGGCCTGTCACGGCCGCACGCGCCACCACTGCATGACGAAGCAACCACATCACTCTTGTCGGCGTTCCCAGAATTGTTGGGGGAACAAGGCTGAACTTTCGTTTTCGCTCGTGATGGTGATTGGTCCATCAGAACCCTTACTACCGGTGAAACTACCGGTAATGTTAAAAACA
The DNA here is from genome assembly GCA_023335925.1 of Pythium phragmitis. Taxonomy (NCBI): domain Eukaryota; phylum Oomycota; class Peronosporomycetes; order Pythiales; family Pythiaceae; genus Pythium; species Pythium phragmitis. The sequence continues at coordinate 16,725 of JAADVZ010000557.1, read as the reverse complement.
ATCTCATATTCAAACACCTAATTGATACGTAACTTCCCGCGCTTTGAGTTTCCTTCGTGGCTTGGGACGCCAACAACGTGAAGATCATTCGGGACGAGGCCACATCCTCAAGGTGCGTCATCGACCGCGTCTAAATGGCGTCTAACCATTACCGATTTAGTCTAATCCTCTGCTTATGCTGCAACACAACAGGCTCCGCAAGTGTCCACCATGCCGGCGTCTAACGCGGCCGCAATGTCCTCCAATGGCCAATCGATCATTGTGATTGAGGAGGAGGAGATCATCCAAGAGGAGATCATCCACAAGGGGGAGCAGCTCATCGAGGGGGAGGAAGAAAGAGAAAATACGCGTCGTCGGCGGTCGGCGCGATCTGTCTCCACCAAGGCTGCGGCGGACACATCCTCCCAGCGGCGCCGCAGCGTCGAGCCCGTCCGCTACGCACAGCTCCAGGACGAGGACGCGGCGCTCGCCAAGCTCAAGTATGCGCAGCAGACGCTCTTTCGCAAGGGCGAGAAGCGTGCACGTTCGAACGGAGGAGGAGGAGGACGACGATCGTCCTCCTCCACTTCATCCTCTTCCAAACGGTCCCGTGCCGAGGAGCGCCGCACGGCACGCCAGGCGAGACGCCGCGGCGACGCACGCTCCCCCACGCTCTCCTCCGTGGCAGAGGAGGAGACTGACGCCTGGCGCGCACTGCCAGCCATGGCGCTCGATGGCAGCGGCCCGCGCTCACTGCGGTTCCAACGCCCGGCGGACGTGGTCGTGGCCACGGTCGTGCACTCGACGGCGTGGCGCCGCGTGCAACTGCGTGGCTCCCCATCGAATCTGCTGCCGCTTGCCGTGCTCACGCCGTTTGGGGATGATCTGGAACGTCCGCTCGAGTCGTACGACGAGGCCCTTGGCAGTGCGTGCCGCGTGCGGCGGCATGAGAGTCTGGAAGACGATTTCGAGGACGAGCGGACGGAGCAGCAACTCGAGACCGAAGTCACGAGGCTGCTGGCGGATGCGACACCGCTGGTGGCACGTTGCCACGCCACGCGCGTCGCCCACGTGCTTTCTGCTACGCGCCAGCGCGTGCGCGCGTGCCTCGCGCAGCTGCCGACCGCTCGCCGGGCCGTATCATCACTCTGCCGCGCCGACGTGATCCCGTCCTCCACCGTCTCCCCGCTCGAGTGCGTGGTCGCGAACCGCCAGCGCGAAAACGTCGTCCTCCCAGCGGACGAGACGGACGGAGACGACCTCCCGACCTATTTCGTGGGCAAGGGCGAGCACGCCGTCCGCGAGCGCGGCGTGCTCCCGAAAGAACCGGTGCGCCGGCTCCCGTCGCTGCCCTGTCTCAGCCGCTCCACCACGTGCATCGGCGTGCGCGGCACGCTCCCCGTGGACGACGACCCGATCCTGCGGTCGGCGCCGGTCTTTTCCAGTGCTTCCGGAGACGCCCCTCCGCTCGCGGCGGCGGCGCCCACTCTCTCGGCGCTGGACGATGACCGCCAGGAACTCGTGCTGCGCTTTGTGGTGCGCGCGACCAACGGCGACGCGCGCGTGTTTCGAGTGCTGCGCTCGCTCGGGTGGAGCACGCAGCCGCAGACGGACTACACGACGTTGCAGATCCGCGAGGCCCACGCACGCGTCGTGCAGGCGCGGCAGGCGGCGGAGCCCAGTGTAGGACCTGCCATGAGCACGCTCTCGACCCGACTGCGTGGTGGTATCGAAGGGGACGAGTCGACAGCGCCGCGATTCCGGCGGGAGCTGCGCCAAGCGGAGGATGGCACTGACGACGCGCTGCTCGCGGGATTTCGAGCCGTCTTTTGCCGCCGCTGCTACGTGTACAATTGCCAGTTCCACGGCATTCACCAACCGTGCGCGACGGCGCGGACGGATCCAGAGTATCCGCCGATCAAGACGTCTTGGCGTGGCGTGTTTGCACCAGCGGAGGAGGAGAGGATTGCCGAAGAGGAGGAAGAGGAGGCTGTCCACGAACCGCCGACAGAGGAGGAGAAGCGTGCAGAGGAGGACGTGGAGATGGTGGACGTGCGGCGGTCAGCGCGGTCTGTGACGGCGGCCGCGACCAAGGCGTCGACGTTGCTCGTTGTCCAGAGCTTCAAGAAACCCGCGGTGAAGCGGCAGGCAAAGGCCTCGAGGCGCGACCTCCACGGCGACCCGTCGGAATACTTTGGCTACGACGCGCTCTACCAGACGATCACACTGGCCAAGCGGACCGCCATGCATCGCCCCGCCAAGAGGCTCAAGTCGCCCGAGTCTCCAGACGCGCCCGACACGCTCGCCACGTCCGAGACGCTGGCCGCGAGCTGCTCATCGACTTGTTACAAGACACTCGACGCCACGGACGCTACGGTGTGGACACCCCACGAGCTCTTGCTGCTGCAGCTCGCGCACCGCAAAGCCGGCTCGCGTCCGTGTGTGCTGAGCCATTGGCTCGCGACCAAGAGCTGCGCCCAGGTCCACATGCAGCTTGCGTCCATGCTGCGGGCGTCCGCACAGCAGCAGGACGCTGTCCGCGTCGCGCAGGACGAGCTGCGTCTCCTGCGCGCCGGCCGTCGTCGCGACGACCGCGTGGCGTCGGTGCGTGGCAACACGCCAGAGCACTTGCACCGCACGCGCGTGCAGCGCATGAAGGACCGTGGCGCCAACCACCAGTTTGTGCCATGCGCTGGCCACGCCTGCAACACGAACGACTGCTCGTGCATGCGGCGCGACCACTTCTGCGAGCAGGCCTGCGCGTGCCTGCGCGACTGCGCCAACCGCTTCCCGGGCTGCCGCTGTGCCACGCCCGACGTCTGTGGCACCATGGCATGTCTGTGCTTTTTCTCGGGCCGCGAGTGCGATCCGGACGTGTGCCGCTCGTGCGCCGCGTGCGACGTGCCGCTTGTGGCACTGGATGCGCACCAACGTTGGAAATCCAACAAGTCGCTGCGCGTTTGCGCCAACACCAACATTTTGCGGGGCGCCCACCGCCGCGTGGGCGTGGCGCCGTCGACGACCCACGGCTGGGGCGCCTTTGCGCGCGAGCCCATCGCCGCGCACGAGTTCATCTACGAGTACACGGGCGAGCTGCTCTCGCAGGACGAGGCCGAGCGGCGCGGCAACGTCTACGACCGCAACGCCGTGAGCTTCCTCTTCGATCTCAACGAGGACGTGGTCGTGGACGCGGCGCGCAAGGGCAACAAGAGCAAGTTTGCCAACCACGCGGCGGGCGACGCGGCCAACTGCGCCGCGCGCATCATGCTCGTGCGCGGCGACCACCGCATTGGCCTGTACGCCAAGCGCGCGATCGCCGCGGGCGAAGAGCTGTTTTTCGACTACGGCCACCACGGCGTCGTCCCCGACTGGAGCCAGTCGCGCATTCGGCCGAGCGGCGTCAAGGGGATGCGGCCCGGAGACGACAGCGCCAACTCGACGGCGCCGTCGTCGCCGGGGCGGCCGACCGGACCGGTGGACGGCGAGGCGGACGCGATGGAGGACGAGGACGAGGCCATGGCACTGGTCCCAGCGAAAGTGGAGGCACGGGAGGTGGTGGACGTGACTATTGGAGACGACGAGTAAACGAGAAGGCAGGCAGGGAGAGAAGGATATGGAACGCTGCCGCTTGGACAGGATTTCGTGGTTGGAGGCTGGTTGGTTTTTCGTAGGAAGGTGTCGTTCGCAATACGAGTATTCTTAGCGTCCCAGCGTCCCGGAGAAGAAGCGGTTCAGTTGTGGGCCGCTCGCCAAGCACGAGGCAGTCGCGTGGCAATGGAGTTCAACTGGGCGGACCCGCGCAAGAACAAGCGCGTCGACTCGGTCATGATGTGCGTCACTCACTCTCTCTCTCTCTCTTCCTAATTGCGTGACTGACGACGGACATGCGCCAACAGGGCCAAGGCCGAGGCCTCACGGGTCAAGCGGCTCACGAGCGTCAAGTCGACCGTGTCCAACCAGCTCACCCCGGCCGTGGAGCACAAACTCAAGAGTGCGTTCTCCCTCCCTCGCCTCCCCTTCTCCTGACACGACACCCATCCCACTCTCTCCTTCCCCCCTCCAGCTCTCAAGAAGAAGAAGACGCTGGACGCCCACGACGAGCGGCCGTCGTCGCGGCTCCACCAGCGCGACTTCGAGCTCGGCCACAGCAGCAACAATCAGCTGCCGCACGCCACGAAATGCCACCGCACGAGCCCGCACGCGAGCCAGACGCACTCGTTCTACAATGAGTTTCTCCCGCGCGCCAAGTCCGTTTTCGACAGCATTGACGTGCATGCCGCGGCAGACGGACTCTTCCACCCGGCGTCCAACGTCCAGGCGTTTGCCGAGCACGACGCGCGGTACGCGCCCACGCACGAGAAGCGACTGCCGCCGCTCAGCAGCGAGCGGCTCGCGAGCCGGTCCGAGTCGCGACTGCCCACGGCGGCGTCGTCTTCATCATCTTCGTCCTCCTTGACTCGCCATCGCAGTCTTGGCGGAAAGTCGGGGACAGGAAACCGAAGCGACGGCGATCTCCATGCGCCGCGGCGGAGCGGCATTGTGCCGTCGAGTGCCGACCGCAACGCCATGGGGCTGGTCGAGGATGAGATGGAGGACGAGGACGAGCCGCAGGCGTCGCCACCGAAGCGCAGCAGCAGCAAACCGAAGCGCCGGACGCAGGACAAGAGCAACAACAACCATCGGGACGAGACGCCGCCGCTGGAAGGGGATCTCACGCAGAAATTTGAGCAGCTCAAGCGCATGATCCAGAAGAACAGGCACGTGGAGAGCGAGAAGCAAGGACCCGAGATCGAAGAAGACGAGGACGGCGCCTCGGCTGCCACGCAGAGCAAGCAAGACACTGCCACGAAACCCACCAAAACAAGAGCCCGGGACACTAAGCACCGCCGGACCGTTGTAGTATCAGCAGCCTCTGGCAGTGGCCCGACGGCAACGGTCGTGCGAATGCCCAAGAGCGAGCTCCTAGCCCGCCACGGCGTGTCGCTCTCGGAGCTTAAGCACGAACACCGTGCAGCGCTGGCCATGCTCCAGGAACTGGGCGGTCCACTGAGTGAACTGGAGGACAAGAAGAAAGCGAGATGCCACGTCCCCCGTGGCAGCCACGAGACCATCCCCAGTCAAGTGCGCCCGAGCGGATCGGCAGACCGAGCGAGTCGACTGGTGGAAAAGCTGCGCGCACAGATCCCGTCTGGACGCGACAAGGCGTCGCCCCCACGGGGCGAGGACGTGGCAGTAGGTGGCACAGCCTCAGACGCCACGCTGGATGCGGCGATGCTCGTGCTGGGGAGTGACGCAGTGCAGAAGGACGAGGACGAGGAGGACGAGGACGAGCGGCTCTGGAGGCGGTACGGCGGCGACGAGGCTTCCCAAGCTCAAGACGACGACGACGACCCGAGCGAGGAGCTGTACGACGACGAGTACTTTGAAGGATAGAAACCGGTTTGTTTTACTTCTTTTTGCCTACTCGTTTCTCGTTCTCTCTCTTACGTCTCATGAGCTGGTGGAGCGGGCACCACGAAGGCCTCGACGAGCAGCTTGTGGCCGATGCGCGCGATGCGCTCGCGGACCGACCCACCCTACCGACAGTCATCCACGCAGGGTCAGTTCCCGATACTCCACCGTAGTATATACTAGTATAAATACGTACGGTCTCGGCTTGGTCGTGGTCGACCGTCTCGACGGGAGACGTCTCACTGCCATGCGTGTCACTGCCACGACGGGGGCTATGGTTGCGGTGCTGATGGTGATGGTGCTTCTTCTCCGGAGGATGGCGCGACTGGTGACTCTGCCTGAGCTTCTGGCGGGTCTCTTCGTCCGCGCGGACCATGGCCTGATGGAGCTCAAAGAGCCTTTCAAACGTCTCCCGCTCTCGCCATGGCACGATCCGCTTCGTGCGCAAGTGGAAACTCTGTCCAGTGGCCTTTTCCAACTTTTTGAAGCCGGCCAAGTGGCGCGAGATCTCGAGAAACCCATCGAGCATGGCGCTCGCGTCGCTGCCAAAGACTGAGAACGCTGGCAGACACAGCAGCGACTGCCAGTACGCGTCCACGTTGAGGATGCGGTACGTATTTTCTTCCTCGGGGTCGTGGACGCGCGAGTGGACGAACGCACGGACACCGGAAAAGGACGGCGGCGGAGACAGATCCCGCAGGTCGTCGCTGACGCTGCGCTGACGCAGCTGCGCGTCCAAGTCACGGAGCTGCGTCGACGTCTTAAGAACACGCCACACGCTCGCATACTCGAGCACTTGCCACTGCTGTTTCTCTTGCTCGTCGTCCTCATTGGGGACGGGCTCACGCTGTAGCGTCCACGCGTGGACCGTGACTTCGTACTGTCCATGCTTGAGTGGATCGTCCGCGTCCACATGGCGTGCAGTCACGTGGGCAGCCACAAACAGCTCGTCCACAAATGCGGCCAGCTTAGTGTGGACGTCGCGCTGGTCGATGGGCGCGACCACAGTTGCGGACGACGTGTACGCACGCCGCACTGTCGCCCGTAGCGCGTTCAGCCATTGGTCCATCCACGTGCGGCTCGCGGCCACATCCACTCTTCCGTCGTCCACATCATCGCCCTCAGTCTTTTGCTCGGCGCAAAAGTAGTGGACGTCCGCATGGGATGCGGACGCACTGTGGACGACGACGCGGAACACAAAGCGGCGAGAGAGCTGGATGGGGATCTTGGTGGTCGGCTTGCTGAAAAGAAGTTCGCCCAGCTCGTCAGCCGTCGCCACCTCGGCGTGGACCAGCTCCAGCCGCGAGACGCGCTGCTGCAGTGACGCATCAGCAAACAGCTCCAGGGTACTGAAGGCGTCGTTGAGTCGGGCGAAGCGACGCGTCCAGTTCTGGCGCGGCGTGTGGAGAAGCGACGGCAGCGCGTGGCCGCGGGAGGCTTCGAGGTGGTCCAGAAAGCCGTGCATGTTGCCGAATGGATTGAAGAGGGCAATGCGTGCGGGCCAGGAATAGCTCAGATTAACCACACCAAAACGAAGTGTGCACACGTCGCATATAGAGGGGTTACTTGTTGGCTTGATACTTTTCGATCATCTCCTTGAGGTGCGTGCGGTTCTTGCGGCCAACGGCAACCGCCAGTGCGCTGCGTAGCTTGAGCAGCACGGTCTTGCGACTGAAGGGAAGAGCCGGGCGGTGACGCTCGAGAAACTGGAGCAGCAGCCGGCTCAGCGCCTTGTTGGGCTCGTCGCTATATGAGCAGCTCGTCTCGAACCAACTCATGAGCACGCCATATCCGCCGTCTTTCTCGAACGCCGAAAGTAAGATCGCTGCCGTGGATGACGCCGCCGGCGCGACTGCAAACGACGCGTCTAACACGAAGAGCAGCTGTGCCTTGTCGTCCACGGTGAGCGACGCGTCGCCGTCGAGCTTCTTGGTGAGCTGCGCCATGGCCGATGCGTCGCGCACGGCGCCAGACGGCGCGCAGAGATCGCGCACGAGAGACGCGACGGCGTCAGACACGAGGGGCATTGGTGCCGCTGCCGCGGGCGTCGTGCGATCACGCAGTGGCAGTGAGTCATGAGCTGCGCGCATGGGCTTGACGCCCGTGAGCGGGTGCTCGTTCGTGTGCTGGATAAAGAGTTCGATCTGCTGGTGGAACTCGCGGAAGCGCAGCCGCACGGCATCCGTTTGGAGGAGCAAGAGGTTCCAGAGCTCGTCCTGCTCCTCAGCAGGCGGACGTGCCGAGGAAGACGATGGGGAAGGCGAAGAAGAAGGCGTCGTGTTCATCATGTTGGCGTTGTTGGCGTGTGGGGGCTTTTGGTGGTCGGTACGTTAGGAACACATATCGGATATAGCGTTAGAAACTCTCTGTCACATGAGTGCATTCTCCACGTCACTGGACGTGTCATCCAGCGGCGGGTCACGTGACCACGATGAGTTCTCTCGCTGTCAGCCTGAGGAAAGAGACTCTCCAGTCGTGGCTCGTTCCGGCCGCGGACTCACTCTGGATTTCCGGAGAGTTTCGGGAACGGATTGTGTGCGAGCTGTTATTCAGAACCAGCCAGAGCGCGACCGCGACTGGCTTCTGTCCTATGCTCCTTGCCAGCATGACGCTTTTCTAGCGCTACCGGTATTATTACTGTACTATGTAATGTACAGTACTGTACGGTATTGCAAATGACAGAATGCAGACTGTGCAAAATAGGCAGCTGGTCAGTGCGAACGTTATCGACAATCCTCAACACCAGCTGGTACAGTATGGACATGGATACACATTATGAGTGTTAATACGCGGGGGCCTGAACATCTTGGTGGAGCCGGACATGCATTCCTGCCAAAACGACGTCTGATGATCACACTACGAACGCCGAATGTTACAGTTTTAGGGCACAATCCGAATGTGTGCGGACTCAACTGCCTGCTGGAGCCTGATCATCAGACTGGTGGATGCACGGCAGGATTGTCTCGAGCGTTCACACTGAATTGAAGTTCTACTGTCCAGATTGAGCTACACACGCAAGCTTGGCCAGCTACGCTCTTGGCAGCCAAGCGAATTGTGCGTTGTGATTTCCCGGATCTTGAAAAATATTCTCACGAACTGCGACTAGGTCAAGTTAGTCGTACAGTATGAAGAAATGGATACGACTGATCATTTCCTGGAATCCCAACTCGCCTGTCACCCGACGTGTGGAGGGCAGCGACGAATGGCGTTGGAAAAACGTGGAGTGGACCGCGCAATCGGACGAAAGGAACGTGCCGTGCATCCATGTTGCGGGCGTTGAGTGTAGCTTCTGTGGTTCGTGAAGAGAAGTCGTGGAGTATATGGATGCGTCGATCGTAATGCATGACCCGTACGAGTATATGATAGTGGATGGATCGAAAATTTCGAAATCCATTTGTAGTCCGAGCCCAATTCATGTGAAGTAGCAGCCAACTAAGTTGAAGCGACTCTCTCATGTTGAAGGGACGTAGTGCAGTAAGTTGAAGTGAGACTTGGCGCATTTGCATTTGCCACCAACGCCTGGCTGATTCAGCCAACAACACAAATATTGCCCGCATGTGATGAGGGCGAAAATGAACCACACGCCTGCTGAAGGTGTATGGCTTTGTAGACTCTACAAAAACAAGCTTCAATAAACACGAACGTGTTTCTCGTAGTGTGTACGCTACTGTAGAATACGTCACGAGTAGGTTTCGCTATTACAGGCTCTGCTGGATTCCGTCCAAGGCTCAGTAAACTCTGCTGGGTGGCGGCAATCTTTCCGGAGAGGCACTCGGCCCGAGTCGAGGGTTCCTTTATGCGCATCCAGATGGAAATGAAGATGTCAATACCAGCGGCCAACACAAAGGTATCAAGTGTGAGTCGCTGCAACCTGTCAGATCAGGGCTTTGTCAAATAGAAAATGATCCGGATGTTTACCCCTACCCCTTATAGACCCCCGATCATTTTGATGTGTGCATGGGACAAGCCCGCCAGTTTCAACATGCGGTCACTGGATTCATCAAACCGGCACGCCGCCCCGCCTGTGCGACGCATGTTGCGTGGCGATGGATACGCTTTCGCGACCTACACGGTCTCGGTCCCAGCGTTTCGTGCGTCTCACTTTGCCTTCAACCGTCAACTTCCCACGCCTCTTCGAACACGACCGGCGCGGACTCATTTACACCCCATTTCCTAACAGACCATCCATGATCCTCGCGATGCCCTCCCCGATGGCGAGCCACACGAGCCCGGCGTCCGCCATATCCACAGACGCACCGGTGTCCACATTCGCGTCCGCATCCACACGCGGGCCAATGCTCCCTCCCATTGGGGCCCTGCCGTCTCTCTCCATCAGCCCGGTGCACAGTAGCCGACGCGCCCACCATAGTCCTAGCCGCGTCCGCAGCCACAGCCACAACTTCGTCCACAGCCACAGTCCGAGCCACAGCATCCCGCCGCTCGGCGGCGCGCGACCACGCACCTGCCGTCTCCTGGGCTGCGCCAACTTCGCCAAGATCCAGGGCTACTGCGCGGCCCACTTCCACAAGGACGACTCGTACGTCCCCTCCACGGCGACGAGCACACCGACCACGCGGCTGCCGTCTTTACGTACCGACCACCCACGCGCGCTCGAGCGACCGCGCCTGCCGCAGCCGTCGGCTCCAGTCTACTACGCAGCGCCCAGTGCGGCCGGCCACGGCCACAGCCACCACAGCAGTCCGCTGTACGCGTCCGACCACCACCACTCGTACCCGCAGCACTACCAACAGCTCCCGTCGCTGTCGCTCCGCCGATTCTCCGAGCCAACGGCGCTCGCCATGCAGCCGATCGGCGGTGCATTTCCGCGTGTGTCGCCGCTCCACCGTCACGACGCGTTTGCGTACGCGCAGTTTCGCCGCGCACAGCTCACGTCCGAGGACAGCTTGCAGCGGTCGCCCACGCACTCGGTTGGCTCGACCGACGACGCGTCGCCCTCGACGGCGACACCGACGCTGACACCCAAGGCGCGCTGCCGGCGCGAAAACTGCACCAACGCGGCGCGCCGCAAGGGGCTGTGCATGGAGCACGGCGGCCGCCACTTTTGCAAGATGGAAGGATGTCAAAAGTGCGCGCACCGCGGCGGCTACTGTATCGCCCACGGCGGCGGCCGGCGCTGCGCCGTGGCGGACTGCACCAAAAGTGCACAGTCGGGCGGCGTTTGCTACTCGCACGGCGGCGGCAAGCGGTGCGCGACCGACGGCTGCTCGCACGCCGCGCGCAGCGGCGGCTTCTGCATCAAGCACGGCAAGATGGTCAAGGCGCAGACGACTACGGCCGATGACGACGAGGCCAACGCCAAGGAGAGCGGCGACGACAGCGAGTAGATAGACACACACACACAATTTTGTATTGATCCGGGGAAAAGAGAAAAAGACATGTAGAAATCCCCCATGAGCAGAACTATTGTAGAACTGGGCGCCAGTGTAATATTAGAGCAGCTTGTGCTTGACTTGAGCAGGAAAGCGTGCATGCAGTGGTCCCTGTTGCTGGGCGATCACCGGCACTTGCCCTGGGCGTTTGTCGTCCCGTCGGAAGGACGACTCCTGAATTCTGTTGTACTTTCGTCCCATCAAATAGGAGCCGGATGGGAATGCTGTGTTTCCTTCTCGCCGTGTCACAAACGCACGTCTTTTCGTGTGGCTCGTTCGGTCACCTACTTTTGAACATGCACAGAATTTGAACCATGTTTTGAAATTTATCTATCAAGGGGATGTACGTATGGACTAATTGCTTCTAGTAGATTATTGGTGGGTGACAGCGCGTTCGGATCCATGTGAACTGGATTAGGATATAAACCCTAGTGAAGCCATTTCGGTGGGGGACATGGTTCGTCCATCCTCACCTGCTTCAACCCAACACGGTCCCAACCAGTCCGGTGCTTACGAGCACACTGGCGAACGCGTCCTGCGCGTCCTGCAGTTCGCGCTCACAAGACACGTCGCGCAGTCGGCGCGTCGCGAACGCCGAGTCAACGTCCTGCGTCTGTGCATCTTCGTTTCGGTCTTGCGCGTCCTCAAGCGCGTTGCGGCCAAGCGTGGGGTATTTCTCCAGCAGCACATCGAGAGACGCGCGGAAACGCACAAACAGTGGCACCGTCGCCACGCCGTCCTTCTCCAGCGCGAGAAGCTGCTGCGCCGCGTACGGTGCCTCCGCGGACGCGCGTGGGAAGCCGTCCACGACCGCGACGCCTGATGCACAAGCTGCAAGCCCCACTCGCAGCTTCGTGAGGCTCAAGTCGATAGACAAATCGCGGAGATCGATCATGGGCAAGTGGTGCAGTCGACAGACGGCACGTACGGCGTCACGGTAGAATGTGAGCGCGTGGCCGCGGACGCCGATGACGCGGGGCTGAAGCGTTGTGACCAGTTCAGCGTTGGCTTGAGAGGCGTGAAGGAAAGGCACGACGCGCACGCGGGCAGTATTACACGCTTGCACGGCATCCACGAGCCGCACGAGCTCGGGTGATAGAGTCGTGGCCTCTCGCTCGCGCGCATTGTCGCGCTTACGCTCGTCGTCCGAGTCATCGTCATCGTCGTCGTCTCGCTGGCGCACTCGCCGCGGCTGGACTTTGCGCTGCTTGAGCACAAAGAACTGCACGAAGGCCTCCCCGTATCGCGAATGAAGAGTGCGGATCTGCGGATAGCAAAACGGACCAATGAGATATCGACAACGCCATCCATCCTAATGCTGCCACGCACCAACTCCAAGTGGGCTGATCCGTTTGCCACCACGAGACACCGTGGCGCCATGGCACGTGCAATCGCGCCCAGTGTTGCTTGAGCGCCCTGCAAAGAATCGTCTTGTGCGTCGATCACTGCGACACCGATCTTCGCCAGCGCCGTCCGCAGTGCGGATGTGTCAATTGGCGAGCAGTCGCCCACAGCGATCGCCACTCGCGTGGAACTCAGCAGTCCGCACAGTAAAGGGACTGTGGAGGAAGATGGCACGAGGCTCTGGATAGCTTGTGGCGCCTCCCGCTGGAGGTAATCCAAAACCGGTTCCAGCGATGAAGATGGCTGGCCGAGCACAAGTACAGCCCGTGGCGCCGTGAGACTCCTCAAAAACGCTGTGGCTTCCTCGGGGGTCCGCGGAAAGTTGTGGACAACGACTCGCTCGTGGGCGACGCTAGCCCGCAGTAGGAGTGAACGCAACGATGCGATCGTCGCGTCCACACTGGACGTAAGCGCTGGTGGAAGTGCGTCCACATCGACCCACACGCCGCCCTGCTGAGTGGCCACACGTTGGACTGCGTCCACATCACCACCACTACTGTGAACCACGGTTACATCAGGCGTGAGTACATGGTGCAGCTTCGCGTCCACAGTGGAGAGATCCTCACAGCGGACGAGATTTCCTCGTTGCTCAAAGATGTGACCCCATGACTGGCTTTGGCCTGCGTGGACCACATATGCGACCCCACCGACGGCGCGATCCAGCGCACGCGCATCCAGCGTCACCCACGGGAAATCCACGAGCACGAACTTACGGGCTACAGCCGCCAAACCCAGTGCTGCCGGATCTCTGATCGCTCGTTGTAGCGCGTCTAGCACGACCCGCGGTGCGAGCATTGTGCGGGTGAGCTTCCACTGCGTGAAGGCGCCGAGCGGGTCCTTCTCTCTTTCAATCTCCTGCGCGACCAACGCGTCGAATGTGAGCCACGCGTAACCTGCGTGCTGTGCTGTAGATTGCCACTGTGGATAATCGCAACCCTTGTGGCTGTTGTCATCCGCAGTCACGAGCAAGACGAGCCGCGGATCTAACACGCTGCGGAAGAGCGGCCGTAGCGATGACGCGTCCTGGAGCGCTTCGGGAACATCAAAGATGACGTACTGGGGGAATGGGCCCTGCAGCGAGTGGACGTCGACGGCTGAGGAACCTGTGGTCAACGTCGCAAGGGTAGTGACGACGGACTCGCTGCTGGGCTGCTGCGTCCGCGGATCCCAGTCAAAGAGCACGATACACCGCCGGCCAACGTTGGCCACGTACTGCGCGAGCGGCTGCGTCGACGGGATTGAAGCAACGTCCACGAACGCGTAACCCATGTGTTCCGCGTGGTCGCGCACAAAGTGCTTGGCCTGGTCCTTTGTGGCTGCGGCCACGGATGCGTCCACAACAATGGCCACAACTCGGTGCGTGTCCGTCCACGCTTGCGTCCGAGCGACCGCATCCGCAACTACTGTTGGCGTCCTCACAGTTGCTATCTTGGCTGTCACCGTGGCGTCCACATCCGCGTCCAGAGGCCGCTCGCTCTGCTGCAGCAACCACTGACCGAGCCATCGACATGCATCCAACGGCCCTTCGTCTACTTGCTCATGTCTCTTGAGCAACTCTTCCAATCCTTGCACGAACACCTTTTCCAACTTGTTCGCTTTGGCCAAGTCCATCGTGCGGACGCGGTCCACATCCACAGGTGCATTGGCCGGCGTCTCGCCAAAGAAGAACCGCCGCTCGCGCCTCGCGCTGGCCACAGCGTCGCTGCCGTGGGTCGCGTTCTGCGTGCCGTCCACACCGAACTGAGCACGTAGTGTCCACGGGTGGGTCTTGCGGGCCACAGTCGAATTGGTGGGACCCATGAGGGCCCGCCACATCGGGACCGCGAGCTTGCGCGACAGTTGGAGCGCGACGATCTCGCCGCTCGTCATGAATGCCACGAGCCGAGGGAAGAAGGGTTTGCCGTTATGCTCGCTATAGAAGGCCCTGGCCTGCGCCGGTGAGAGTGTGAGCCGTTTTTGGAGGTCGATGGAAAAGCCGAACGCGCGTAGTGCCCGCTGGATGGTGGCGACCGTCTCTGGATTCCACGCGGCATTGGGCTTGATGATCGCCAACGTCGTGGTGATTTGTTCGTCCTCTGGCGCGAGCGACTGAATTGTTGGCGTGTGAAAGGAGAGAAAGATACCGGACTCGAGACACGTTGCGGAGTTCTCCCTGGATTTTACGTGGCCTTCCAGAGCGATGCATGGGAATGAGAGCTGCCCACGCAGACTCTCGGGGAAGAACCGCTGGGCGTCGGTCGTGGATGCTGGACCAAGAATTTGGCGGAGCGTTGCATCTAAATGGAACCCCACGACGCGTAGCACGAGCGTTGGGCCATCAGTCGTGAAGGCGGCAAGTTGAGAGCGAAAGGCTTCTCGCGCAGCAGCATCTGTAGCCGCGTGAAGCTCAGCGGAAGCGATCGTCGTGATCTCATCATCACTGAGCGATGTCTTCTCACTCGTGCTGGTGATGACGACGCCATGACGGTTGAACGCCAAGAGAAGCTGCTCTTTGGCGTCAGTAACAGCCTTTACAAATGGCGGGAGGAGAATGACCACGGCGCTGTCCAGTGGTGGTTGGTCAACTGGAGAGCGGAAGAGTTCATGGCATTCGCGGACGGCGCAGTCGAGCGTTGCGCTGGCGTCGATACCGGGGAAAGCCTCGTTGAGACCGCATAACGCGCGCAACGGCCATTCGTCGACCGAGAGGCCGGCTTGGAGGGACTTTTGCCTTGCCAGCGATGGATTTTCCGGACCGACAAGTGTGTGAAGCGCCGCCACAGCTGCGTCCGCTTCAGTCCCATTATCCAGTACGAGCAGCAGCACCAGCGTCGGGCCACGCGTGAAGTTGTCCAGAAACGTTGCACGCGTCACCTCGTCGCCGTCGGGTTGCAGTCCAGAGAAGTAGAGACGGCGGAGTTGCGGCTTGGTGAGCTGCACTAGGCGTTCCTCTTGGACGCGAAAGCCACTCAGGACAAGCCGCTTCCGGATGAGCGCAACGATTTGTCCATCCTGAAGAAAGCAGGCCGCTTCCTCCGCTGAGATGCCAGGGAAATGGGAGAAGGATGCCGATGTGGATGGGATTTCGCTGTCGTCGTTCTCTGTCTCTGTAGCGGCATTGTCGATCACCGTCGCGTTGGGTGTGGCGGGGAAGTGGTAGTAGCCGCTCGCGATTTCCGGCCGCAGGTAGAGCACCGTAAATGCCGAGAGAGGAGAAGACGGACACTCCAATACCATGATGCCACGGAGCTGTGGGCTTTAAGCAGAGTGAGACTTCCACTGCTCCGTCCAAGCGCCGCGTCTTTTCAAAGATCAAATGATCCTAAAATGTCAACAAGTTGCATAAATTACCCACGTCCGGGCATCGCCAATTTGAATATGTAACGTAATGTATGGTGCGAACCATCCGCGCTGCATGAACGCCATCAAGTGGTGCACTATCCTAAGTTAGTAAACTGCTGCACCATGATATTCTCTTTGGACAAAGCTCGAAGAATCTCGTATCGTACCCTGGGTAGGACATGGGTGCGTTGAACCCAATTGGCGGTTGCAGGAGGTGCAGTATTATGAGCGAGTATCCGTCTTCTGGCGCGCACCAGTGGACCCCGTGGGCTGAGCTGCGGAAGGTCGCCGTTCATCCCGAGGACTATCGCGTATTATGTGGTAGACGACCACTTTGGGGCCGTTCCTGTCATCCAACGGTTGGTTCTGCTCCTGCTTGGTCTTGCGGTTCCTCTTGTACAGGACAAAGGCGATGATGAGCAGCACGACCACGACTCCACTGACGATGCCGACGATCAGACCGACGTTGCTCGACGACGCCTTCTTCGCTACAATATCCAAGCATACAACAGCGTCAGAAAATCTGCGTCAGGGCCCAGTAGTAATTAACCATACCATACCTGCTGGAGGAGAGAATGTCGGGCACTGCGTCGACCGGACCCAGTCGTAGTGCACAGACAACAATATTCTGTCTGGGCCCTTTTCGATCGAGCAAGCAGGGATCACGAACTGGCTCACGTCTGTGCACTTGCATATCTCGGCATACTGCGTGATCGTCGGGTTCGTGCTGCCACCCCAGTTGTATGACGTGGTGGCCATGCAGCCACTCGACGCCGTCGCGAGCGCACTCATAAACGCATTTAGCTGCTGCACTGTGCAGTCAGGAGCTGCGGATGAAGCGGCCGGGGCTGCAGTCGTGACCACGGCAGAGGTCACTTCCGTCGTCTTGGGAGTCGTAATTTTCGAGCAGTTTTGCGGGGACGTGCAGTCAGCAGCTACCGTCGGCGTTGACACAGGAGTGTTTGCTACGTCCACCTCCGTCACCTTGGGTGTCGTCTTGCCACTGAGTTTCGAACAGTTGTACGCAAACGCAAAGTGCTCGGCTGCGGTCACATCGAACCTGTTGAGTTTGGTCCAATGGCACTTGGGCACATTAAACGGCTTGACTGTGCAGTTGCACAACGCGGCACGCTGCGCGTCGGTCGGGTCGTTGTCTCCGTCCCACTTGTACGGAACCGTG
>JAADVZ010000556.1:0-20681 GCA_023335925.1 Pythium phragmitis | reverse complement strand
GGAGCGGAGCGGAGGTGAAAAGTGCGGCGTGTGCTGCTGCACCAACAGACCAGAGGAGACGAAGAGGACGGCGGCACCGAGCGCGTAGGTCGCAAGCTTCTTGGCACGGTGGGCCAGCGGGACCTCTCCGATCGGCGTGTACGTAGCCATTGGTGGTGGATAGACTCTCAGTCTCCGAGAATGGCGTTTCCTTCGAGAATAAGCCCGTACGGACAAGTAAACTGAGTTTGGCGGGAAAGGTTCGTCCTAATTTAGGACAGCATCTTTTTGGCCGTTCTGTTGACGCCTGTGTTCCCAGACCAGTACACCGTACATCTGGACTCCAGAGGCAGCAGTACGTTGCACAACAAAGGTTGCATTAGCATCCACCTTGAGAATACGCTGTGACGTGCCGCTCGAAAGCAAAAGAAGCAGGTACAGTACAGTCTCGCGATCACCCACGGACGATGCGAGGACAGCGTGAAGTGGCGGTGTCCCGGCGGACGTTGGGTCCAGCACAATAACACAATACTAGTAGTCCCCAAAGATCAGAGTTGTTATTTATAACAGGCACGCGGTGCAGTTTGAAAACTTGATCCATGCCATATTTCGACCATGTTGAAGTGGCCAAAACGATTTCGGCCACTTAAACACATGGTCACTGAAACGCGGGAGGAACGTGCGAGTTGCGCAATCAGTAGTCATTCTCTCAGGGGAGCTACAGAGCATCATAGTGACTGTATCCATTCTCCATCAAATAACCAATCGCCAACGGCCATTCGTTCGCTCTCCCGCTGACTCGTCCCGCGTGACAACTCAACAACATGGCAAGTGCCACGCCCATCGACGCCCTGCGCGCGCAGCTTCAGCGCGGCCGCGTGCTGCTGCTGGACGGCGGCCAGGCCACCGAACTTGAGAAGGACCCGCGCGTGGACCTGAGCCAGACCTGTCTCTGGTCGGCCTCGCTGCTGCTCGACCGCTTTGCCGACGTGCAGGAGGTGGTCACGAACGTCCACAGGGACTACTTTATCGCTGGCGCCGACGCGGCCACGACCGCGAGCTACCAGGCGTCGCTCGAGGGCTTCCAGCGCGAGCGCGTGGCCGCGACGCTCAGCGAGATGGAGCCGTTCTACGCCAAGAGCATTGAGCTCGCCGCGCTCGCGCGCGACGACGTGTGCGATTCGCTCCTGCAGACTGATGCCAAGCGTGTGAAGCCGCTCATCGCCGGCAGTCTCGGCTGCTACGGCGCCGCGCTCGCGGACGGATCGGTGCGTTGTCTGTGGCTTCTGGATACCCTCAGGAAAGCCGAGTGTAACTTTGTGGTGGTCTACAGGAATACCGCGGAGACTACGGCAAGACCGTGGCGGAGCTCACGGCGTGGCACCGCCACCGCTTTGCGTTCTTCGCCAACAGCACCGACGTCGACTTTGCCATCTGCGAGACGATCCCGTGCCTCGACGAAGTCGCGGCGTTTGTGGAGCTACTCAACGAGTTCCCGCACGCGCGCGCGATGATCGCGGTCGCGTGTCGCGACGGCACGTCGCTCAACAGCGGTGACGCGATCGCCAAGCTCACGCCGCTGCTGCAACAGCTCAAGAACCCGACGCAGCTGTTGGCTGTCGGCATCAACTGCTCAGCGCCGCAGCACGTCGAGAGTCTGTTGCGTGGGTTTGAGAGCGAGGCCCCCAAGCTAGCATACCCCAATAGCGGCGAAGGCTGGGACGCCGTCAACAAGAAGTGGCTGCCTTCGGAATTGGCCCACAACGGCTCGACACCGTGGCATGAGTACCTGCCCAAGTGGTACGACGCCGGCGCGCGTGTGTTTGGCGGCTGCTGCCGCACCGCGCCCGCCGACATTCAGGTCATGCGCGAGTACTTTCTCGCCCGCGACTGCGTACTGGAAGCGTAAGGAAGGATGGGCACGGGTAGTTGCCACACCACAAAAGAAAGAAGAGACTTTTTGCGCGTGCTCTCATTCGTTAGCTGCCTTGAGTGTCGACCGATCAAATGATCGCCGCCGCAGCGTGTTGCGAAGGTAGCGGATCACGAGCGTCTGGTGGTCTGCGCAACGATGCACTAGCGTTTCCACTGCCTCGGGGACCACTGGGTGCTCGAATGATAGATACTTTGCGAGCAGATTGCGTAGCTCAGTACTGTTTCCAACCTCTTGCTCCTGCTGATCGTTTGGAGAGTTTTCAGCTACTGGCGCGTCCGTGTCACCACAGCTCTCGTCGCTTTGCAGGGTTCTGTTGGCCATGGCATTCACACGAAAGTGCTTCGGCTCGCGCACGCCCAGATCGTCGAGGTGCACAGTCTCGTCACACGCACAACAAAAGAACTGCCGGCACGTGAGGCACCGTATTTGCGCCGCCACCGTCTGAGTATTGTGGAGCAAAAAGCAGATCCAACAGCGACGTTGTGACGGAAGCGATGACGAGAGCGCACTGGAAGTCGAACAGTAAGTCGTTGGCGTGACGCGTGGGGGATCGGTCGCCAGAGCTGACTGCAGCAGTTCATCTAGCCGTCGACGAGACTCGTTCAATTGACACTGCAGCATTCGTTCTCGCTCGATCGCAGCGTCACGCTCGCGCACAGCGAGTTCGTACTTTTCTGCGACGAGCTTGGTCAGCGTCGTTGTCTTTCGCTCAGAAGGATTGGTCGTGAATGACGAAGACGATGCCACGACCGCATCCAAAAGCACATTTTCTTCTTCTCCCAATGGAGAGCGGCGAACACTGCGCCGCGCGCGCTCGAGCTGTGCAGTCTGCTTGGCCTCGTCATCCATACGGTCTTCGTCGTTCTGGACCCACGTCGCGGCATCATCGATCGTGAGCGAGAGTAGCGCCTTGAGACCGAGCACCACATGCTCGAGCACAAGCAGCACCCATAGCTTTTTGAGATAGAACGCGCCGGCGACTGAAGTCGATGACGTTTCAGTCGATGACATTCCAGTTGACTGCCACACGGATCCGATGGCTAGAAGAAGGCTGTCGAAATCATCCATTGTCGTGAAGAAGAGCACTGCACAGTTGACGGCCACGGCGGCAAAGCTCATAAACTCAAGAATGCTCATGAACGTTGAAATCTCGGTCTCGCTCTCGAATCGCGGTCGGCGCTTGGCCTGCGTGCAGCACGCGACGTCGAGCCGCGTGCTCAAGACGACACTCCCGAGCGCAAGCAGCGGCGCAATGGGCAGCACGGACACAAACATAGTGATGTACCCGAAGTGCAGCATGACCTCCATCTGCTTGCCCATTAAAAAGTCGGACGGGTGCATGAGTTCCTGCAGCAGTACGATGGGAGGTGGGGTAGCGTTCGCCTCGTCGGCGGCTGTGGCGGCTGGCGTCGACAGTTCGGCGTAGTACCATTCGTGCGTGAGTGAAAACCACGAGCGCTTCCGGGGCGCTTCCTCGCCGCCGGCCGATGGCGAGGACACGGTCCCAACGCCACCGCTACTGCTACTGCTACTGTTTCCGAGAATGAAACCGGCCTTGTGCCATGCGTATGCGACCGAGAGCAGCGGGAAGATGCTGCGCTGGATCACAAACCAAATCTGGCGCGCGCCCATGATGATCACGAGCTGCTTGCGTAGCGCGGGGGCGTCGCGGTCGATAAACGCGACCCAAAAGAGCGAGAGGAACGCGTTGAGAAACTTGAACCAAAAGAGCTTGGTTGCGAGCATGGACTCGAATTCCCAGACGGTGCGGTGGTTTTCCCACTGCGTTAGCGCCACGGCTAACTGCGTGTAGACATTGTCGAGCACGAGCATGCTCACGGCGTTGAGCATGGGGATTACGTACGCGGAGAGCTGGGCGGGCATCCACGGGAAAACGGACTGGAGAATCGCCGTCGACGACGCATTGAGTTTGACGCCGATAAACATCGCGACCACGAGCCCCGCCATCGTAAAGAGTAGTGGGAAGCCGGCGTAAATCCGTGCGAGCTGGAGTGATTTTGGGAACGTCATGTCCACGACTCCCCGCTCTGGCACGTCGACTTGGAAGTCGCCGTAGAACGCCGGCGCCTGCTCACTGCGGTTACGCTTGAAGTTTCCGAAGGTCGACTGGATCTCGCTACGCTTGCGCTTCCACCGCTCGACAAAAAGCGTGGCCCAGAGCGATGTAAAGACGGCAAAGAGAGGAGAAACGTATTTGGCATGGCCGATGGACCATGCCAACTGACACAGCGCGCCGGGCACGGCGAGCACGACCAGCCACACGGCGTAAAAGAGGAGGAACGCATAGTAGAATGCGTGTTTTTCGCCAAAGTACGTGAGCAGCGGCCAGAGCATCTCGTACTGGTGCGTGCGGCGCTCGCGCAGAAACTGCGATAGCGAATTGCCCGCAAACGGCTGGAAGATCTTGTGGTGTCCATCGTCCGACCGCACCCAGTGGCGCATGATGTTTTTGCAGCCAGAGACGTCGTGGAGTGGGAAGACGGCTTGGAGGTTCTTCTTCTCGAGATGCTTTTGCAGATTGACATTCTTCTGGACGATATCCAGTACGACTTGCTGCCGCTGAAGCGAGCGAAACGGCTCAAAGAGGTGCGGCGTCGAGGCGTTGTACTTGGACCGAACAGTGGAGCCTCGGTGCTTAATTTTGAGTTGCAGGAACTGCGCGTGACTCACGAGCACCTTGTCGGTCGCACCCACGACGACATAGTCTGTACAGGAACCCGGCACGAGTCCCCACATCGACGGAGGTGTGAGCTTGTGGCCCACGGATGTCACGCGTAGAGACGGCGCGATCACGCTCTCCTCACGCATGGCCTCAAGCAGTGACTCTTTGAACGGCCGCTTCGTGAGCCCGTCAAAGAGCATGACGTACTCGGCGTGGTTCAGTCGGTGCTGGTACTTCTGCGGACGGGCGTCGACAACACCGAGCGTTCGACGCGCCGAGTCGCTTGCGACATGATGGATGAAGGAGCCTTCGACGTTGCAGTTGGAGATCTCCCACGCGAGACTCGCGGCCGACAGAAACGACCGGAACGTCGTCACAACATCGTCCCGCAAGAACAGCACAGCGAGAAACAGAGGCGACTCGTTCCGGTAGTTGCGCCAGCCGATCGCCACGAGCGGAACCACATCCAGCTTTGTTGGGTCGTCTGAATCAGCAGCCTCCACTCCATGTTGTGCAGTCCCGGGCGATGACGGTGCGACGCTCGACGTTCGTTTTTTCACTTGTCGTTCAGTCTTTTTCGTTTGGAGCGTTGGCACAACGTGCGCGGCCGACTGCGGGTGCGTCTGCTCGTACAGCATTTGGCTCAGAAGCAACTGGACGATGCCTTGCTGACCGTGGACTGCGACGGCGTGGAGCACGGACTGACGTTTGTCTTCCTCGCATGAGCAAACGTAGAGCGGCCGCAAGTGGACGACCGTGAACGCACCTGGTGCCGCTCTGGCTTGAACCCCAGTGTCGAGAGTCGCGGCGAGATCCGCTGGCATTTCGAGCGCCATCTCGAGAAGCGCGCGCACATCGTCCTCCAGCCCAAAGCAACCCATCCAGTAGAGCAGGTGCTGTCCATAGCGGATCGCGTCCGCGCACGTAAACGATCGGTGGCGATGCGTTCGACTGCGATGCCGACGCGTGGTTTTGTCGGTGTCGCGTACCAGCTGCCGTGGCAGTCGCGCGTTCATCTCGTTCACATACCGCACGAGCGACGTCGCATTGTCCAAAAACTCCCGCGTGAAGATCCGCAGCGTCGCCACGTGGTCGAGGCGCAGTCGCCAGCGCGCGTACTCGTTGCGTTCTCCAGCCTCCACGGTCCGCAGTGCGCGCATCTCGTTGGCAAGCGCGAGCCCGCGTCGACCGGCGACGTCGGCGGCAAACAAATTGTCGCTGTTGACGAGCAGCGGGATGCTAAACTGCGTTTTGCCAAGCGGCGTCATCTTGTCCGACTTGGCCAACGCCGTCATTGGATCCAGCAAAATGCCGCACATCTCGTGGTTGCCATTGTACGCGGCCCAGTGTAGCGGCGTCCACTGGTTGGCGATCTTGGGAAGGTTGGGCTGGTCGCCGTGGCACAGCAGCTGCCGCGCGAGCGCGAGTCCGTCGTCCACGTGGGTCTCGGTCGTGCCGCAGCCGAAGCAGCTCACGCACTGCAGCGGCGTGTTGCCAAAGTCGTCCACGTGCGTGGCGCCATCCAGCAGATCTTGTGGCGGGACGGCGTACGCTGGTGGGAACCGCACCGTGGCCACGGGCACGCTGCCGTCATGCTTCTCCGCCATCGTCACGCGAAAGTATGGGTCGCTCGTCGTCGTGTCCTCGTGCTTTTCCGCCACGCGAAAGGCTTCGTACTCGGCCGCGAGCGGCTGCAGTAACGCCTCGGTCTCGTGCCTTTGGCGACTCGTAAAATAGACGACGCAGCTCTCGCCCAGCAACAGCCGCACGACGCCGAGCTGCGCGCCCATGCACGCGGCCAACAGCGGCGTGCGCCCGGCGGTGCCGCGCGCGCGCAAGACGTCGCGGGGCGAGAGCAGCTGCTTGGCCGACGTCGCGAGCGTCGCTGCCAGAGAGTTGGCGCTCCGAGCCACGATGTGGCGGCGGCGGCGCAGGCCGAACGCCAGTCCGTGCTCGCCGTAGACCAGCACTTCCACGACGCGCTCTTCATTCCCGTTCTCGCAGGCCTCATAGAGATCCATGAGTGGAACCTCCTCCGCTTCCCTAGATGCGAGCACTCTTGTCTCCAGTGGTCGCGGCGTCCAGCGTTTCGAGCGACGAAACGTCCTACGGGCGAGCGTTACGCCTTCTCAACCACATATACTGAGCGCTCGTGGAGACCTCCGAGACCTTGGCGACTGCGTTGGCGTCGTCCTTGCGCGCCGTCGATTCGCTGGCGTCGCGGGGATTTCCCTTTCCTTCCGTCCTGCTGCGACTTCCCCGCCCCACTTTCAGAATGATGGTCGATAGAGTGATGACGAGCCATCACTCTATTGACCATCATTCTGTTATCTGACCCCTAAATTAGGGCAATTAATTTCGCGCCATTGGACAATATGGACACTCTGTCAGGAAGGGTCACTGAATTGTTCCTTGTTAGGGTCCGCTCGCAGGGGAGCTCGCCGCTGGGCCCACCTCCGCAAATACCGCGCGGCCCTGCTTCGCGGGCACCCTGCGCGGGTTGGCTTCGTCTACGCGACTCGCACCTGCTCGCTCCGTTGCAGTGACAATCACCTCCTGACACGACCAGTCACCCTGTGTCCACAAGTTGCTCCATTGGCCAAGGAGGCTTGCATTCTCACTTCTCCATATACGTCCTATGGGCTTCACGTAGCAATGCATTCTCGATCGCGTGCCTCGTTCCCAGCATACGGGCTCATTATTGGTTGAATGTCAGGAAGCGACCAACCCACGTGGATCCCACGCGGTCCTCGAGACTCGTCCTTAAGAGTCTTATGGAGGAGTCTCTAGAGCCTCTTAGTAGGAGGTGGGAGGTTCATGCGCTTCTCCTGCGCTTGGGCACCCTACTACCTACTACTCTCAGAGGACTTTGATTCACATGTACATTCAAAACGTGATGGATGCGTAGTACTGCTTACTGTACACTCCTGCTTTTCAGACACCTGGATGCAGAAGACGAAGTGCTGGCCTCGTACAGTACAGTGTACCATGTTGCTTTGGATACCGGGCTTTCTTCCACACTCATTGACCCGACAAACTAATGACTCAGTTCCTCTGTATTATAATCGTGACGTGAACATGGCTGTGACAGATGTGGAGTAACAGGTCGTGGCTCACGCATGTAGGTCGAGAGCCGAGCAGTTTTCTGGACCATCAGCATGATTCCGCCGTATTCGTGGCGACTATACACAGCACTGAATAGGTTTCCACTGTGAAGTTGACAAGAGGAGGGAGAACGCGAACTAACACCGTTCGAGAGGAAGTGCGAATGGCTTCGGATTTGGAATTGGGTACATTCCGTGTGAGATTTCCCTCGTTACAATGACGGATGAGTGTCGAAACGGTCACTCTATCGGGGAAACTGCTGGTGGTTCACAGTTTCGCTGAAAATTTGACGCCTGGGAAGTAAGAAATTTGCGGGACGAGGTGGCGCGCACCGTCGTCATGGTCTCACGGGCAACTACAGTACCGTAGGCTACATCTCTGATCTGTCCTCCGTGCCACGAGAAACGCTGCCGTAGCATCATTCAGCGTGACGAAGGCTCGAATTTTTCGAGGGTCCCACGGGCGACGAGGGACGGGATGGACGATGACCAGTGGATTCGCGAATGATTTGTTGGACACTGGGCATCCGCGGCGGTCTAAAAATTTCCCCACTTCCCACTACAGTACAGCTGGGCATCGGAGTCTAAACAGCGTGTTCTTCAGAAGAAGTGTGGGGAAAATTTCGAGACCACGGCCACGCATCGAACTGACTGATTTGGGCCGAGTTGACTGGCTGAGTGGAGAGGCTGAAAAGCTCGGCGATCTGTTCAGCCGAGCCACACCTCAGTGTGCTATTCACCTCGAACGCCTCAAGCCAGTTCCGCCAAGTCGAGCATCACACGATGGGGTCGGCAACAACGGAGACCAAGCCGCTGCTCTCGTCGCCGCTCAAGCCGAGCAAGCAGGCCCCCGCCAATGATGAGAACGCACCGTCGGTGGTCTGCGGCGACGCGCTGTGGTCGCCCAAGGCCATGTACACGATCTTCAACATGGGCCAGTCGGCGTTCATCAACTACATTGCCGTCTTCTTCGAGCACACGGCGCTGTTCTCCAAGTTCCAGATTGGCGTGCTGCAGACGCTGCCGAGCATTTGCTCCATCATTGGGCCTCCGTTCTGGTGCGCCATCGCCGACAAGTACCAGAACCACCGCGCGATCCACATCATGAGCATCTTGACGGGCGCGCTGCTGCTCTGGTCCGTGCATCTCACGCGCGACTTCCCGCTCACGGTCGTGCTCATCACCCTGGGCAACTTCCAAATGGCGCCGTCCGGCTCGCTGCTCGACCACGCGATTCTCGACATGATCTCCAAGTACGGCGGCGAGTACGGCAAGCAGCGGCTCTTTGGCGCCGTGGGCTACGGCGCGGGCGCGTACGTTGCTGGTCTCGTGGTCGCGGCCAGTGGCATTGCCTGGGCGTTCAACGTGTCGCTCGCGTTCTCGCTCATGTCGCTCTTTGTGCTGCGCCAGATCCCTGTGCTGAGCCACCACGACGACGAACCCGAAGCCGAGACCAAGGGCGGGAAGCCGCTCGAGCGCAAGGCCTCGTTCTCGCAGGCCATGGCCCACTTGGCGCGCCAGACGGACGTGATCGTGCTCATGGGCACCGTCTTTCTCATGGGCCTCATGTTTGGCGTGCTCTCGAGCTTCCTCACACTCAACCTGTACAACCTCTCGGGCGGCAACGCTCAGATCATTGGCATCGCCATCATGTGTGAGACGACGTCCGAGCTCCCGGCATTCTTCTACTCGCAGCGCATCATCGACCGACTAGGCACAGTCAATGTGCTGCTGCTCTCGATCGCCGGATACGCGCTGCGCATCACGTACTATGCCTTCATGACGAACCCGTGGAGCGCCATCCCGTTTGAGTTTCTCCACGGACTCACGTTTGGCATCGCCTGGGCCGCGACCACACAGTACCTGTACAAGGCCTCGCCGCGTGGCGCTGAAGGCACGATGATGGGGCTGCTTAACGCTGTCCAGAACGGCGCGGGCCGTGGCGCAGGTACGCTGATTGGTGGCTTCTTTTACGAGCACTATGGCGCACGTACCATGTGGCTCGTGACAGACCTGGGCGTGCCGCTGTCGCTGCTGGGTGTCATGGCGTTCGCCTACCTCAAGCAACAGGAAGACGTCGAAGAGCAGCCGGCCGAGGAAGAGGTGCTGGAATTGGCCGAGATCTTTTCGCCTCACTCTGCTGCACCACTGCCGCTCACGTCGCCGCGCTACGAAGAGGCCAAGGTCAAGGAGCAAGGGTATGATGCCGTCTGAGTTGATTGTGAGGAGCTACGTCATCTCCTCCAATCTACTCCTTTAGTGGATGGCTTCGTGTTTCCCGTGCTGTTGATACAATTCGTAACACAAAATGTTCTTGATGCCCTAAAACCCCTGTCGCCCAGAGCGTTTCCTGCTTGTGGACCACAAGCTGGTGGTCGTGGATCAGTTTGCTGACTGGTTAATTCCACATTCCACTTGCGGTCGTCCACAAGCGAAGGAGCGATAGACGCACGGGTCTAAACCGATGGGACCAATAAGATGAACTCACGCCAAAGATGGCAAGTCCGTAGCACAAGGTCCTATGGAGTTAACGATACCGTAGCACTGTACGCAAACGGTCTTATTCTATCGTTCTAAAGAATCCTGACGAGCGGTGAACTGACTCCAAACGAAGCGTCTATGCAGTTCACTGCACATATGCAGATCTCCGCAGATACACTGCACACTGCATTGTACATGCTACCGTGGTGACGCAACAGCAAATCCACAACTTGTTCCACCCTCAAGTCTAACGGAACAAGTAAGACCTGGCAGTCAGTTGACTTGATCTTTTGACGTGAGTTGGCCTTGAAGTTGAAGGCCACTAAATTTGACGTCACTAAAACGGGGTCCAGCTGTTGAGCTCATCAAAATTCTGAACTGGTGCATCAACGGAGATGGGGAACTCTTCGCCGATTACAGCCTGTAATTCACAGGACAGCCATCCCGGCGTCAACGAAGCTGCCCAGGCCGCTACGGCTGATGCTCTGGCCTCTGGACCGCTGGACCTTCTTCAAGTGACCCCCTCCTCCTTCCCTTCGCTGTCCTCCACTCGACGGGTTTCACAATCGCAATCGCCTCGCCATCCCCAGGTCTCTTCGTGACGATGGCGACCCAGGAGAAGAAGCCGCTGCTAGCAGGCGGCCCCACGAAGCCTTCGGCCAAGGAGCCATCCAAGGTCTTTGGCGATGTGCTCTGGTCACCCAAGGCCATGTACACGATTTCCAACATGGGCATCTCGGCCTACATCAACTATCTGGCCGTCTTTTACGAAGACACGGCCCACTTTACCAAGTTCCAGATCGGCATCTTGCAGGCGCTGCCGTGCATTTGCTCCATCGTGGGGCCTCCCTTTTGGTGCGCGCTCGCCGACAAGTACCAGAACCACCGCTTCATCCACGTGAGCAGCATCGTGTGCGGCGCAGTGCTCATCTACGCGGTCTCGCTCTCGCGCAGCTTCCCGCTCACGCTCGCGATCGTCGTGCTCGCCAACTTCCTCATGTCACCGTCCGGTGCGCTGCTCGACCACGCCGTGCTCGACATGATTGCCAAGTACGGCGGCGAGTACGGCAAGCAGCGGCTCTTTGGTGCCGTGGGCTACGGCGCCGGGGCCTACGTCTCGGGTCTCGTGGTCGCCGCGGCCGGCATCGCGTGGGCCTTCAACACGAGCATCGTGCTGTTGTTCTGCTCGCTGCTGGTGCTGCGCCAGATCCCCGTGCCGAGCCACCACGACGACGAGCCCGAGCACGCGGCCTTGGTCGAGGAAGGCAAGCCGGCGCCGCTCGCGCGCAAGACGTCCTTCTCGCAGGCCATGCGCCAGCTCGCGCAGCGCACCGACGTGATCGTGCTCATGGGCGTCGTCTTTCTCATTGGGCTCATGTACGGCGTGCTCTCGAGCTTTTTGACTCTCAACCTGTTCAACCTCTCGGGCGGCAACCCGCAGATCATTGGCATTGCCATCATGTGCGAGACGACGTCCGAGCTCCCGGCCTTTTTCTTTTCGCAGCGGCTCATTGACGGACTGGGCACGGTCAAGGTCATGGCGCTGTCCATCTCGGCCTACGCGCTGCGCATCACGTACTACGCCTTCATGACGAACGCGTGGAGCGCCATCCCGTTTGAGTTTCTCCACGGCATGACGTTTGGGCTCACGTGGGCCGCGGTGACGCAGTACCTGTACAAGGCCGCGCCGCGCGGCGCCGAAGGCACGATGATGGGGCTGCTCAACGCCGTCATGAACGGCGCCGGTCGGGGCGGCGGCACGCTCATTGGCGGCTACTTCTACGAGCACTACGGCGCGCGGACCATGTGGCTCGTGACGGACCTGGGCGTGCCGCTCTCGCTGCTCGGACTGGCCGCGTTTGCGTACCTCAAGAAGAAGCAAGAGACCGAGACGCTCGACGTCGTCGACCTGCGTGCGGACTGACGAGGAGCGGATCTCTACACTGGAGTAGGATATGGAAACAAACAAGTCAAGTGCTGTTAGATTCTGTGGATATGTGGTATGCATGCGATACTAGTAGTACCAGTACGCAGCGGTTGGTTAGCGGAGCGGCACGAGCGGCAGCCTCAGCGTGTGGGCGTCCTGCTGGAGCTTCTCGGACGAGCTCATTCGTCGCTCACCACGAGAGGATTCGCCGTCGGGCAGGACGTGGTGGCCGGCCCGCAAGTACGGGTGCACAATGTCCATAAAGCCAAAGCGCGTCTGGAGGCAGCCGCCCTGGAGAATGATGCCGTGCTCGAGATACTGCGGCGGCCGGAGAAAGAGCTGCGCGCCCACTTGCTTCTCCATTTTCAGACTGTTGCGCACGAGGCTGCGCGCGCGGATGGGCACGTCCACGACCTTCTCCAGCGGAAGGCGAAGCGCATAGGCGTGGCTGCTCGTTGGTAGAACAGCGGCATCGGGGAGGGATCGCTTGGGGCTTTCCAGGCGGTGGGCCACGGGCGACGGCGGCGACGGCCCTTCGGCAGGGGACGGTTCAAGTTGCAGGTCGGGCTTCACGGAGGATTTGCTGGACGTGCGATGCAGCGAGAAGCGAGAGGAGTGGTTGTTTTGTCCGTGTGGGTACGCCCATTGGAAGTAGGCAAAGCGCACGCCGACAAAACACGCGATCGCCACCAGACTCCACGCGATGGTAGCGGCGAGGGGCCCATACAAAAGCGCCGCTACTTGGAAGCGCGTGTTTTGCTGCGAGTCGTGGTGTTCCGGGAACGCATTCGAGAGGGCGACGTGGTCCACGAACGACTGCGTATCAGTCAGGCGCTGCCCTTCGGCTTCGTACTTGAGTGCGGGCAGCGAGAGGATCGTCGAGCGTCTGAGAAACCCGACGACACCGGCTATGGTCGCGACCTCGCCCACTGTAATGTACGTGCCGTGGACGATCGCAAACGCGCGTTTCTCAAAGAGCGAGACGAAAGCGTCCCAGAGCGAGTGGAGCGCGAGTAGTGAGAGCACCCAGAAGCGGAAGACGGACAGCATCACGTGGACCTTGGCACCATCGGACACACCCGATTGCGAGAGCAGGATTCCAGTGGACACGACCGTCATCCAGTGGAGCAAGTCGGCCACGACGATGAGCACCACGATCGGTTTGCTCCTGTACAGCGACGCCGTGAGCACGGCCTGGCAGTCCTCGGCGGTGAACGCCATCTTGGCGCTGGAGCGGGAGACGACCGTGTCGCCCACTACGAGCGACTTCCACAGTGGCCACAGCATGAGCTTGAGAATCTCGAGCGCACTGTACACGTGCACGAGCAACAGCAGCAGATCGATGGACGTTGCGATCGTGTAGAGCACGCCAAAGCACGAAAAGTTGAGTTGCGAGCGGTGCTCCAGTTCCAACGACCCGTCGCTTGCTGAACGTTTGACGTGGAAAATGCTGCGGCGGTTTTCGCGGACCATGTAGGTCATGCCCGAGACGTGGAGCATGTCGGCCGTGAGCCAGGCCTTGTCCTGGTGGTACTGCTGGAAGCCCTTGGCCAAATGGCCCACGAACGCGCTGTGGTTGTAGGTCGGACTGCCGCAGCCAAAGAAAGAGGACGTGTAGTACCCAGCATCAGAAGGCACGAACGCTTCGACGCACACGACGCTGCCCAACGGGGAGCTCTTGCTGATGACGGCGAGCAGCTCAATGATCTCCATCTCGGCGCTCGAACCGGGCGGCGCCGAGTACGCACCCTGCGGCAAGTTCTCATGGGGGAATGAGAGGACGTCGCCTGTCTTGCGGTCTACTGTTAGGAGCGATGGCTTGTCGTCCATGTTGTATCGGTGGCCAAAGAGCCGCACAATGGGCGCGTGGCAGACCGGCGGCTTACGGTGGTGGAAGAGCATCTTGCACGCGGCCCACGCGATCGAGTCAGCGCGCACGCTGCTAGACAGCACCAGTTCTCTCACTGTGTGCTTGGCGTCGCGCCGTCCGACCTGGCAGTTCTTGGCCAGCACATGGGAGAAGGCTGATGGGGTATCAGGAGACGTGATGGCGTGAAGACTCTGGCACTTCTGAAGGAACGACGTCCATCCGGAGCGCTTCGCTGGAGCAGAGACGCTGTGCACCGACCAAGCTTCTGGCTCAGGAGGTGGGATTGTGGCCGCTGCCACCACGAGCGGCTCGCGCTCGAGCCGCAGCGGCTGTGTGGTTGTGGAGAAGGAGAACGAGTCTTCAGGGCCGAGCCACTTGGTCTTGAAAACGAGATCACGTGCGTCCAGCGAGAAGAAGAGAAGCAGGAGCGCGAGATCCACGAGGATCTGTACGCGCACGGGCAGACGACGCAGGGCGCTCCTCATGCTGGTGGTGGCGCGAGTATTACTACAGGTACAGTGGAGGGGAGGAAAGATCGGTCGGACGTGAAAGGTCACGAGCTCACCCTGTAAAGTACGATTAGGCAAGCGCGACCATCATTCAGAAGAGCGAGATGATGCAATCTTTGTGGGGGAAGGCGCAAGAAATATACGTCCGGGGTATACTTTGGTTGTTTGTTGTCTGTCTGGGTTGTGTCTTCCAGAACAAAACGACACGCACGCGGATCGGTTCTCTCCATTTCATTTTTTCACAAGTTTGTTCCAACACCAACTCCCAACAAAACACAACCCGACAAAACCATGGACATGGATCTGAATGCTCGCAGCGCCAAGTGGAAGCGTGAGCAGGAGAAGCTCAAGGAACGCGCACGGCGGCAGGCTCAGACCGAGGCACTCAAGCGCGCTGCGGCCGCCAAGGCGCAGGCTGCGATGGAGCAGGTCCAAATGCAGAAGCGCCAGGAGAGACTTGAAGAACAGGAACGTCAGGAACAGCTCGCGTTGGAAGAACAACGAATCACTGGCGGCATCAAGTACCAACAGTTGCTCTCCCCATTTCCAACAGTTGGCGACGGCGACAAGATCACGCTTCCAGTGTCAGCACTAGAGACGCTCAACCCACAAGGCGCATTCGATCTTGGAGCGTTTACATTCGAATTGAGCTACAGTTTGTGGCCACAGAACCGTTCCACGGACCAGAATGTTCCACAGCAGAATGTTCTGTTCAAGACGCACGCTGGCGTTTTGGAGTTCGTGGCCGAAGAAGGCACGGTTGGGATACCGCCCAAGGTCGCGGTGTCGCTCTTTGGTCATAGAACCTTTCCGGGCGCCACATCTTCCGAGATGGTTCCGGCTCAGATCCAGGTCAAGTATGTGCGACTAGAAAAAGGCACCTCGGCGAGTCTGCAGCCACTTGGTGAAGGCTTCGGCGACCGTGAGCTCGACTGGAAAGCCCTCTTGGAGCGCGCGCTTCGCGTCCACACGACGCTGACGACGGGCGACGTCGTGCTGGTGCGCCAGGGCCGCGCGACATTTGAAGTCCGCGTCGCGGCGCTCGCACCGGAAGACGCTGTGAGTATTCTGAATACGGATTTGGAGGTCGCACTGCTGCCAAGCGAGGCCGTCGCCAAGCAAAAAGAGATGGAAGAGGCCAAGAAGCGAGCGGAAGAACGGATCCAGCGAGCCGCCGAGGCCAGGCAGCGACGAGCAGAAGAGCGAGAGCAAGCGCGTGTGCGCCGCAAGGCGGAGCTCATGGAGCTTCTGGCAGCAGAACCGCCCGTCGACGAAAAGCGCCAAGCGAGAGTTGTGTTGCGGCTGCCCGACGGCACGCAAGCGACGCGCCGCGTGGCCCATGGGGATCCACTGCAGCGCGTGTGGGCGCTGGTCGAGGCGTCAACGGGGGAGCCGAGCGAGAGATATCAGCTCGTCGCGACGTACCCACGCCGTGTGTTTGGCGTGGACGCGAGCGATAAAACGCTTGCGGAATTGGGATTAAATGGCCGACAAGAAGCGCTTTTCGTGGAGAAGATTGGAGGGCAAGACGATCAGAAAGAGGAGGAAGAAGAAGACGAGGAGGAAGCAGCCAAGGATGTCGAGATGGAGAGCGACCCGGTCGTCGCTGCCCCACTGCCTGCGCCATGGCAGGAGGCCCGACGAGTTCTGGAGCATCAACTGGATGAGGTGCGTGGCTTTCTATCTCTCTTCCGTCTCGTTGTTCGAAGCATACAGATCATCTAACCATTGTGTACTGTCTACCGGTCCAGGCTCTCCACACACCGGCGGCAACGCCGATCCACGCGCTTGAGCCGATCCTTCCGGTCCGAGAAGAGACGTTGGACCAGTCGGCCAAGTGGCACGCGCAGCTCGTGGAGCTCGCGGCCATGGGTTTCACGGACGCGGCGCTCAACATTCAGATCCTCGAGCGGTACCAGGGGCGCCTGCTGCGCGTCGTCAACTACCTCTCGGAACTCGCCCCCTCGGACGACGCACCGCGCAGTGTCGAGCCCATGCAAGAATAAGTCGTTGGCGGTGTAATAGAGATTCTATAGTGTTTACAGTGTTTTAGCCGAGAAATCCCACCCGCTCGTGCTTGCGGCCCAGCGCTTCGTCGCGCTGCTGCTGGAATTGCAGCGCGGCCTGCAGCGCGCGGAATAGTTCCTTGGCGCGCTCGGCGGCCTCGTCGACCATTTGCTGCATTTCCTTGGGCGCGAGCGCGCCGGCGCCGCGCTTCTGCACGCCGCAGACGCGCCCCGTGGGGTCCACGGCCACGCAGAGCTGCGCGCCGACGCAGAGCTCTTCTTCCTGCGACGGGTCCACGACGTAGTGCGCGCCGAGCTTGCACATGGTCACGCAGAGCGGCCAGTCGGTAATGCCGGCAAGCCGTTTGCCGGCGGCTGGGTCGGCGTCCACTTCGATCGTCTTGTCTTCGCCCTCGACGCCCACGAGTCGCACGCTCGGAAAGACCGTGTCGTTCAGCGCAGCGTACACAGCCATGGACATGAGGTCGGGGAGATTGCCCGTGGATTCAAAGACCGTCACGTCCACGTGCACGGCCCACACAGACTCGCCCGGCACGAGGCAGAGCTGCGCGAGGTCGACGCTCGGACACGAGCACAACAAGCGCGTGAGGAGCTGCGACAGCTCCACGTTGAGCTCCTCGGTCGCGCGGCTCGAGAGCTTGGCCGAAACCGACGGGCTGCATGCCACGGCGATGGACACGAGGCCGTCGCGCGGCGCCTGTGGCGAGGGCGACGCGACCTCGAGCTTGACGGACGCGAGCACGTCGGTGCCGGCGCCGGCAAGCGACACGCGTGCCGAGCCGTTCGACTGCGAGAGCAACGACGTCTCGATCGCGACTGACCGGTACGCGAGCCGCGCACGGCCGTCGGCACGCACGTTGGCGGCCACGCCCTCGGCGATGAACTGCCGCTCGGACGACGAGATCTTGATCATGGCGGTGGCGACGTTCGGAGGTGCTTTTTTGGCTGGTGTCCAATCGAGAGCTCTTCGACCAGGCAATACGGTATTTCGTATCTTTACGTTAGTGAGAATAAGCGTAATATGTGTGTTATCTGGATGTTTCAAATCACCATTTTACGAGATAAAATACAATTTATCTTGTGACAACTGTTTAGATCTACTGGATCGATGATTGGTCAAAAGTATAGGGTGTAGTGTACTGAGATTAGCAGATGTGAACAGCTCCAATTCCGCACGAAAGAAATGGAAGAAAAACGCTCGTTTCCCCATGAGGGCTCGCAGCGAGACCGAGTGGCTCTTCCTGCGCAAGTGGTTCGAGGCGCTCGGCTCCGTGAGCGTGTGCTGTAAGACGCCCGACGACGAGGACGACGTGCGCGTCGGCAGCGACGCGTGGCTGGAGCTCTCGTTCAGACGCCAAGAGCTCGACCCCGAGTGGTTCTTCTTGGACCGCGACGCCGACAGCGACAGCAGCAGTGACGACGACCACGCGCTGTACGACACCGATGAGCCGGCGAACAACAGACGCAGGGTGCGCTTCGTGGAGCCCGTCGTCGATCGTGCGTGGCTCAGGAAGCCTGGGGTGCGAGAGCAACTGCGCCGCGTGCGGGAGGCCATTGCACTTACGAGCGTCGTCGCGCGAGTCGACTTTGCCGCCTGGCGCGTCATGGCGGCCGATTATCCGGGGCTCAGGCTACCGTATTGGCTTAAGCATGATGCCACGGGCGAGCTGCCACGCAGTCCCCTCCGGATGAAACTCGTATTCGACACGAAGAACAATCAGGGCTTTCTGGACTGGGACTCGACGCTGAGCCATTTGCTGGGCGCCCGCGAATCCTCCGCCGACTACCAAGAGGACCTCCAGCAGGTCCAAGACGTACTCGCGCGACGTGGCATCACGTGGGAGTGTATGGAGCCAGTGCCGATTGGGATTCAACTCAAGCTCAATGGGAAATCCTACCACGCCAGTCATGTCTCCATGCGACTTGTCCGTCTTGCAGAGGCTGTCCAGCGCACGCAGTGCCTAGTCGAGAAGAGCATCGGCGCGCTCTTGGCCATTGAAGCGTTGGAGATCGACATGGATCGTGCTCGACTCCACGATCAGATCCTCGTGGCCTTGGGCATGGTGCTCCAGGCGGGCGTGCCGGTCCACTACCTGCGACTCCCGCGATTGCAAAGAGACCTCCCTTCCTTTGCCACTTGGGCGACATTCGTGCGACTCGCTCTTGGAGTGGACAAGGACGATCACGGTCGCCTCGCGAGCGTGCGCCACCTTGTCGTGCCGGCGACGTATGCTGGGATCCGCCATTTTGGGCCGTTTTGCTCGGCGCTTGCCATGGCACACGGCGTCGATGTCATCGAGTTTAAAGGCAGTACGCACCCAGATGGTACCAATGCCTTTGGCGTCGAAGGCACGATCGACAGGGATCATGTGTGGCGATGGCTTTCATTTGCGCTGCTCAGTCTCGCGTCCCAGACGAGCGTCACGCGGCTCGTCCTCAAAGGCGAGCGGCCGCTGCTACGTGATTCCGAAGCGATGGAAGCCATGATGAACAGTATCTCCCCACTGGTCGATCTTTACAAAGCCTCGTGTAGTACAACTATTCGCGAGTCTCCCGTCCCCATCAGCCAGGTGACGATGACGTCGACGCGCCACACCACGATGGTCCCAAAGGGGACGTCGTTTCGACTGTGCGATGGCACGTGCTGCTGCGCACCACGTGATCTCGCCGGCCAGTGGCTTGCGACACACGCCACGAGTGGTGAATTTCTGGTGCTTGTGCCGGGGTACGGCTTCTGCGTGCTGGATGAGCCGGAAGCAGCACCACCTCCCAAGCGTGCCAAGGTATTCTCGCCCGTCTCCTTTCCCTTCTACGCCGGTTCGTCGTTCGAGTCGATTATGCTCCGACCCTACGACAAACTCTCTAGGCGGATGGATGCCGCGCTGGAAAAGCTCCTCAGCGTCCTGGGCACTCGACTCCGCAGCCTCGGGATTGAGAATGTCTGCTGCCGTGACGCCACACTGCGCGCCGTGTTCTCATCGTGTCCTAACCTCGAGAGGCTCGCTATCAGGGGCGCGAACCTCGACTCGATGGACGCGGTGACGGACGCCTATGCGCGTGGCGCCACGCACCTGACGTCGCTGAGTCTGCCGTTCGTTGCCATGCCGAAGGCCTCGGCGCGCGCGTTCATGGCACGCCTTGCCGACCCGCACCACCCGATGACGCAGACACTCGAGCGGCTTCGCTGGACCGTCAGAGCCACCCTCGGTGAATTGCAAGGCACTGACTTCTTTGGCATGATCCACTCGGCCACGAGTGACTTGGAGAAAGTGCTTACCGCGAATACCACGCTCACGCATCTCGACGTCGTGAACGACGTCCGGTCCTTCCATGGCCAGCGGATCCCCGGTCGCTCGCGCCAGCAGAAGCAGCAGCTCGTGGCGTTTCTCGGCGCCATGCTCATGGCTGTTCCGTCAATGGACGAGCCGGTGCGGCGCCAGATCTGGGCGTTCGCCGAGGCACAGCGGTTCCGGTGCGTCGTCAGTCGGGGGTACGGGCGCTTTGTCCTGCCACGCGAGTGAGTATCGTTTGCATTGCTCTGTCCGTCGTGCATCCTAGTCGAGCGTCACACGGGTCCTTTCGACGGCGAGCGGGAGTCCGATCCGATTTGAAGCCACCAAGAGCAGTTTGCTATATTTATTTCATGCAGTACCGTATTACGTACACCAAAAGCCTCTTTTTCAAGTGGAAGAATCACCATCTCGTGAGGCCAAAGCGGGCAGTCACACGACTGAAGCCAGCATCCGGCGAGCGGTGAAGGGCTTGTGCTTGTCCAGGCGACGGCACTGGACCAGCGCGAGTGATCTCATTTTCAGGGCAAGGCTCCTTCCGAGTCATTTGGGCCAGCAACAGGGCAAGCGCCGGAAACACTTCTCGCCCACCAACAGTGGCATTAGGTGCTATCCCACTGCCACGCCCAGTGATTCCCAACGTTCCGTTTTACACTAGTGACGGTTGTTGTTGTTGAACTGCGTACCATTGGTTTCTCATATAGAATCCTATAGCCTGGCCTTGGGCCCATGGTGCTACGTGCTCTAGACTGACGCCTAGATACTAGCTTTTTATAGACGGGGTGCCGCTTGATGCTTCCTTTGATGACGCGAGGGTGCTGGGGGACCGGGTCCTTTTGCCTCGGTGCGCTCGCCAAAACAACCATGCGCGCCGG
>JAADVZ010000555.1:0-20832 GCA_023335925.1 Pythium phragmitis | reverse complement strand
TCTCTCTCTCTCTCTCACCTTGTGCATTGGTGAGTCGTTTGGTATTATTACGCGGAGGTCTTCACACGTCGACGCACATGCCCTCAACCCCGCCTCGGTCGATGTGCCCCACCTTGCGCTGTCGCTGGTTGGATTCGTGCGGCGCTGAACGACCACAGTACTCGCCCGCCAAGTTTACTGCTTCCGTTTTACACCTTTCAGTCCTCCCAGCTTTTGGTCTACAGGGGACTCTCCCTCGCGTTTCAAGCCACCAACGAGATCGGGCAAGTCACACTGATCATTCTCATTCCCTTTGTCAAGCACGGTATGCGACGCATCATGCGCCGCGTCATACGCCACCTTCCGGAAGACGGAAATCAATGCGCCGTGTGCAGTGTCGAGATCTCAACCTCCATGTGCCAGAGCGTGCTAACTCGTCCCCTTATGCGGCAGCGCTCATGATCGGGACCGACATTTTCCAGACGCTCCTGTCGATCTTCTTGCTCATGGCCAAGGACACGGACGTCGCGACCCGTGAAATAGTCAGCCACGCAGTTGCCGTCATGCCCACCGACATAAAGACAGAGTCAGCGTCCAACGACGTGGTGGCGTTCTCGCCACACGGGAAGTCACTCGCGATTGTTCACCCAATCGCTGTGCGGACAGCACCCTCCGCCAGTGTGCTTCCAGTCGCCACACGTGCACTGGAGCTTCTCCACGCGGCTGAGTCGCTCGTGCTAATGAGTATTTTGAGATCGCGCTTCCAGCCGTGAACGCCGCATTTCTCAGTGTAGCCTCACAACTGCAATCGGCCGACTACAGTCCCAAGCCTCGAATCTATCGCCACTGACCCGAGGAACTCCAGCGCGCACTGGTTAACACGATCTTCACGGCTTTGCAGGCACTAAGCTTTATTATCTTGCACGTGGTTCTTTGGCGACGGTACCGTCTCAACCCGACGGCGCTGCTTGGATTCTTGCTTGAGCGCCAGGCTTGGGCAGTGCAGGGCAATCTCATCGGTTGGCTCGCGCTTACCTTTCAACTGCCTGTGCTACACAATGGTACGGCCACGCTGGCGATCCTTCTTCAGCGGTACTGTGTCAGTGACGTGTGTGTATGTATTCTACGAATGTACAGGCTTCGACGTCACATTCCGGTTCGACTTCGAGCAGCCGCCACTCGTATGATCCACAATGTCTATTGACGGACTCGATTCCTCGCGAAATACTGTGAAGGTATACAAGCGAAACAGCATCATAAATCCAGCAACACTCCAACGTAAAGAGGAAGAAGAAGAGCATATACGTAGCTTCCATCACGTTGCCAAAACTACATGTTAATTAATGATGGGCGGGTTCTCTCTTTCGAACTCGCCAGGGATCCTAAGTGTACTACTCTGTGCTTTTCGACAAAAGTCGTTAAAACGCGACCTCGGCCTGGTGCGTGACTTCGTTGAGCTGCTTGTACAGTGCCTCGAGATCGAACGCGACCGCGTCCTTCTCGGCGGCACGCGCGTTCGCATCAATCTCGAGCGCATGCTGCCGCTTCGTGAGCTCCAAAATCTTTTGGTACAGCTGCACGACCGAGAGCTTGGTCACGTCGATTGCGGATGCCAGCGTCGTCGGCTGCACGCGGCCGCACGCGCGTGTGCTCTCCTGCTCGGGCTGGTTCTCACTGGTGCCGCTGTGGCTGCTGAGCATGCCCAGGCTCAGGCGCGCGTCCGACGTTGGGGCCACGTGGCGGTAGCTCTCGCGCGGCTGCACCGGCGCCTCGTTTTTGATATCGAGCGTCTTGAACTCGTTTAGCATCGCGCGCGTCGCAGGCGAGGCCGTGGACCAGTCCTCGAGGCCGTCGACCCCGCCCTGCTCTTCTTCGTCGTTTTCGTCGTCGTTGTCAAAGCCGCTGAACCGCGTTTCGGAGCTGAAGGACAACGCGCGCTGGTGGAGCTGGTCCTGGATCTCTTGTTGCTGCTGCATGAGTCGCGCGGCGTCCGCGGCCAACGCCTTCGCGGCCTCCTCGTCGGGCGTCGAGGGTCGGTGCATGCTGAGTCGGTCGGGCAGCACCATGTTGGTCTCGGTCGGACGTGGCGGCGGGTGCGACTTCATGAGCTCGTCCTCGGGCACGACGAGCTCCTGGAGGGACACCGACTCGGGTGCCATCAGCGAGAGCCGCTGCGACGGCGGCTGTTGCTGTTGCGGGTGCTGTTGCTGATAGTGGTGCGGCTCCGACGGCGCGTGGTTGCTGCTGTAGGACGACCGGTCGTCAGGGTACCCGCGCGGGTCAGATCCCGAAGCCACCGACGACCGGTGCGCATGCCCGTAGTAGTCGTACGACGCCGAGTGCATCGAGTGCACCGAGTGCATCGAGCGAACCGAGTGCATCGACGGCTCGCGCTCATAGTTGACACTGTCCCGCGGCTGTGATGGCGGGTGGGACGGCGGGTGGTACTCGATCGGTTGCTGCTGCTGAGGGTATGACGGCGGCGCGTGGTACAGCACGCGTGGCGGCTGAGGCTGCTGCGACTGAGGCTGAGGCTGATGAGAGTGAGACGATGGACGCGGGTGCTCGTTGTAGTGCGACTGCTGTGGTGGCGGTGGTGGTCCCATGGCGCGATCGTAGTGGTCGTACACCTGCGACGGAGGGATGGGCCCCGGGCGTCCCATCTCGCGCGTGTGGCGCTCGAGCGCATGGGCCGTGAGCGAGCGCTCCGATGACGACGACGCTGTCTCTTCCGACGCGTGGGTCGCGTACGGCTTGCGTGGCAGCATCTCGGATGCAAACCGCCGCGCCGGTCCATTCCCCACCGGGCCATGCTGATGGTGATGGTGAGGACCCGGCGCGTAGTGGCTGCCGTAATCGTCCGAGTACCGGTGGTACTCGCTCTGGTGGCGAGGAGCGTGCGACGGCAGGCCGTACCCACGCATGTAGTCTCCGCTCTCGCGGTGGTGGTCACCCGGGTACATGCGGTCGGGCGGCGGCGGCGGCGGCGCGTGCTCGAACCGCGCACTCGGTCGCTCGTACTCGGAGTGGTGCACAAAGCCGATCGGACGGTACGGCTCGGGATCGTACGACCGTCCGCCCTGGCTCGGACGCGGCGGCTGATGGCTGGCGTAGTGTTGCGAGGCGCGGCTGGGCGTGTGCACGGGCGCTCGGTTCGGCGGGCTCGGATGGTACGCGTCGTACTCGGGCTCTTCGTGGATCGTCGACTTGAGCTGGAGCGGCACCTGGTGCTCCGTGTCGTTGTACTCAAAGTCGGGCGAGTACTGCTCCGAGTCGTGGCTCATGCTCGAGAGCAGCGAGATCTCGTCCATGACCCGTGGGTCGAGCTGCATGCCATTGGTGCCATGGCTCGGCATCTCGCGCATGGAGGCGCAGGTCGCACAGACGCGCACTTTTTTCACGCCGGCCTTGGGTAGACTCACTTCCCACGTCTGCGTGCACTGTCCGCACACGACTTCGCCGCACTTGCGGCACCGCGACTTGCGCGTGAGCATGCCAAACTTGGCCGCGCACACGTGGCACCGCGACCGCGCGCGCTTGGGCACGAGCTCGAGATCGCTGAGGAACGTTTGCTTGCCGAGGCGGCGCCGCTGGAGCGTCTTGCCGAGCTCGGCGACCGAGCCAATGCGGCGCCGCATGGCGAGAAAGTAGACGGACGACGGCAGCTTGAGCTGGCCCTTCAAGTTGACTTGGCACGTGTGGATGCAGTCGAGCCAGCCGGGGCGTTCCGACTCGACAAAGACGTAGCCCGTGTGGTAAAAGCTGCCGCGCACAAAGTCGAGCTCGGCCTGGAGGTCCGGACAGCACGGCAGCTTGACCGAGTGGTACGACCGCACCCAGCCGCGCCGGCCCGACGTGTCGGTAAAGACGTCCTGGCACTCGAGCGTGAGGAAGTCACGGTTCTTGATGAGCTTGGACGGAATGTGGGCGGCCGACCACTTGATGGTGACCTGGTGGAGGTACTGGCTCTCGGGTCCCGGCGGCACGAGTGTGTAGAGCACGACGCCGTCCAGGAGCTCGTGCTGGTGGGGCACGTAGGCCTTGAACTTGGCGGTCGTGGACACGTCCATAAAGGACGCGACCTCTTCGATCGTGGCCTGCACAGTCGTGGCGCCGCACACGTACTGGATCTGCTCGGACGCCGTGGTCGGGTTGCGGCCTTCGCCCTTGTACATTTGCACGCCCTTGTGCGTGCCGGCCTCGATCCAGCGCACGGGGCCATTGCTGCTGCGCGCGCTCTCGACGAGCGCCTTGGCCGAGTCCTGGGCCTTCTGGATCAAGTAGAGCCGCTCGCGCTTGGAGAGCTCTGGACAGTGGAAGTATTCCTGCGGGAGATTGACCGTCTTGGTCATTCTGGACGGGTCCGCTATGTGTCGGTTCTTGGGCGCCGTCCGGAGAACGAGCGCGGGATAATATAGACTATATAATACGCGTCGTCCGGAGAGGACAGCGTTTCGTGGAGTGACGGGAATAGGAACACGCCACGAAGTGCCTGTTGTCCCGGTCCAGAATGGTGGGCAATCAAGGCGCGACCCCAATCGTCAGTACAGTCTGGACTGACACTGCGCCAGTCAGACATGGCAGTTCCCAACGGTGAGTCTATCCAATTTAAAACGCTGGCGTGTGGCGCAGTCGCCAATCGTAATGGAAGAGATGCATTTCATTGGCTGAAAATACGTTCCGTTGGATTCTGCGAGTGTAAAACTCATGCGTGTGTCACGCCGTGGAGAGGCACATTCTGGCTGTTACAGTGGCCCTGGATGTGCATCACCCAGTGACTACTGCGTTGTGGGATAGAGCCTCTATTTATCAAGTACAGTGAACCAAATGTCCCAACACTGAAGGTCCAACTGAAAGGGCTCGGCGGTGAAAGATGGTTCAAGGCAAACTATGTCGCACAACGAAACAAGACTGACTCACAGACTGTCAAGCAGCAGATTGCTTCTTGACAGATAAGGGAAGGCTGTCCTGACAGGCAGTACAGTGTTTTCATTGCGGGGGCAGCCGAGAGGTCTCTCTATCCATGGGACTCTGGAAGAATTCCGGAGATTGCGACCTGCCAACATCCTCATGCTGAGTAAGTCGCCAGTGCAAGAAAACGACGCACTTGATTTGTGTCACCGCTGTGAAGAGCGTTAGTTCGCGATTTCACATGGCGAAATCTCATTTAGACACACGATTGGTCAAAACCGGATCAATAGAGTTATAGCATTGGTCCAAATAGAACTAAAGTTTTATTTCTCGCGTATGTTGACCTGATTGTACTCTGCCTCGTCGATTGTAAGACCCAGCACCCACGCGTCATGAGTGTGTCTGGATTGACAAGAAGGGCCCGTGGCCAGCGAGCGATCGCGGGTCGTCACTGGGGCTATCTGCGCGACCGCCCGTGTGAGCATGGACATCTCTGGAGGCGCCTAACGGACCGACGTAGTGGGGCTTTCTGGACAGACCCACTTATTTTGATGATCAATTGGACGTCTGAGCAACCCTCACGACCTCACGGATCCCACGCATGTTGAAGATGGGTCGGATCAAGGCAAAGATGCATTCATCTGATCCCACTGATCTCCGGATCTGGTGCGTAACCTCTGGACGCGAACGGTCGCGTCCAGAAAATCCCACTCGTTCTTCTGGAGCCGTGTCGCCACCCAATGGCCGACACAACTCAATATGGCGACGCGCAGTACGCCGCCGAGTTCGACGCGTTGGATGCCGAGGTCTATGCCGCGTGCCTCGCGCTTGCACCACAGCTGGAGGGCACGGGCGTCGAGCTCGCGGATCTAGACGAGCTTTGCCGGACGCTCCAGCGTCCAGTACGCGACGATCGCGAGCGTACCGATCTCATGACGCGTCTGGATCCAGAAAACACGATGTGCATCCAGCGCACGGCTGTCACGACGTGGCTGCTGGACGAACTGTACGCCGCGTCTCAACACGAGACGGTGGCACCCACTGCGCAGGGGCCCAAGACCGTAGCTGTCCAAGCGTGGGAGGAGATTGTCGACCAGGACGACACGAGTGTCTTCTACTACAATGCGCTGACGGGCGAGACGGCGTGGGCCCTCGCACGGCCCTTCGCACAGTGTCTCTACAAGCACGTGCTGGATGCGGCCGAGATCCGCTCACTCCAGGCTGCACGGGACGCTGACGGCTTTCTGTACGTGGCGTCCAGAGATGAGATGGTCGACGATCTCCGGAAGATCTTCACAGCGAGTGACGACGACCGCAACGGTTTACTGGACGCCAATGAATTCCGGGATCTCTGCGTCGCGATCGCGTTCCCTCTTGGCTTCACGCTGGACGGTTCAGCGACCGTGTTACTAGACACGATGCAAGAGATCGACCCGAGCGTGGACGGCAGTCGCTTCAGCGGCGTCTCCTGGGACGCGCTGCTGGATTTCTGGACGACCCATGTGCCGTGGCTAAAGCGCACACGGCTGCCAGCTCCCTACAATGAGTGGGAACGACTCGAGCGGCTGGACCGCCGGCTCGAGCCGCCGTGGTTTCGCCATGGCGCGACACTGCGCGAGCGGTGGCAGCCGCCCAATACGGACCAGTGCGTCGTGGATCTGCTGACCACGCTGTTTCCCAGTACCAAGCTCGAGTGGCGGCAACGTGTCGACATGCTCTGGGACCTACGCACCACCGACG
Source organism: Pythium phragmitis (assembly GCA_023335925.1). Classification (NCBI taxonomy): domain Eukaryota; phylum Oomycota; class Peronosporomycetes; order Pythiales; family Pythiaceae; genus Pythium; species Pythium phragmitis. The sequence goes on along the minus strand of JAADVZ010000555.1, from coordinate 14,202 downwards.
CGTCTTCCGCAGCCGTGTGGACACTGCGCGAGTGTCGCTCGTTGCTTGTCGAGCAGCTCGGCTGGGCCCACTGTACACGCCGGGAGCACGTGGCGTCGGCCGTGGGGAATCTGCAGCGTCGATACGGAGGAGCAGCGTCAGTCGACGGAGCGATCCTGCCGAAGGAGACGCTCGTGGCGTGGATGCTGGACTGCGTCCAGCGCGTGGAGATGGACGGCTGGGAAGAGTGCGTCGACGAGGCCTCGGGGCAGCGGTACTTTTTCCACGAAGTCCGCAACCTCACACAGTGGGATCCGCCGCACTTGGAGAGCCGCATGGCCACCATGATGAGCCGCTTTGCTGCCAGTGGCGGCTCGAAAGACGACCAGATCCAGCGCATATTCCGCCACTATGACGAAGACGACAGCGGCGCCATTAGCCTGACCGAGTTCAAGCGACTGTACATTGCGCTGCTTGGCCGTAAGGAAGCCGTGTCGGGAGACGACGAGGCAGACGATGCGCAGATCCAGCAAGTGTTTAGCGTGCTGGACACGAGCGGCGACGACGCCGTGAGTCTCGAGGAGTTCAGCGTCTGGTGGAAGACCAAGATGAAGATCGAAGACGAGGAAACAGAGCAACAGCGGCGCGAGCGGCTCGCGTCCGAGCGAGAGCGAATCGCGATCGAGTTTCTCCAGCGGCATGACGCACTCATTCTTACACCAACGGCAGGAGGAGGCGAAGGGGAAACGATCTCTCCTGTGTATCGCTTCGAGTCCAATATGCTGGCGCGGCTGGTCGCCGTGCTGGGCAAGTACCCGCTCAAGGGGCTCGCATACAGAGACGCGTTGACACAGCTGGTGCACGCGACCCACGTCGTCGAGCAGGAGATCGTGCTCACCGAGTTTCTCGCGTGGTACACGACGTTTGACGAGACGGAGCGAGAGCGAGAAGAAGCCGAGGCCCAGAAGGCACGTGCGCTGGCGCTTCTGCAAGCCCAAGAAGCCGAGGCCAAAGAGAAAGCCCGCAAGCTCAAGATGATCCGCAAGGGGCAGTTGATCACCAAGGTGATCGCCAGTGACAGTGGTGGCGACGTGCCCGAACCGGCCGAGCTGGTCTGGAAGCGGCATATCCAGACGCTGTTTCGCAAATTTGACAAGGACCAGTCTGGGTTCCTGGACGCCATGGAGCTGCAGCAGCTCACACGCGCGTTGGGCCACGCACTGGACGACACGCAGATCCAGAAGATGGTCGCGATCATGGACACGAGCGGCGACCAGCGCGTGAGCGTCGACGAGTTTGTAACATTCTGGACGGCGTTCCAGCGGCGCCACCGCGTGGCCGAGACGGGAAGCCATCCAGTAATGACGCAAGAAGCCACTATAGAGCAGCCCCATCGTCGGGAAGCCATCTCCATGGTCGACGCCACGTCATCTTTAGCTGTGGGTTTTGAACTCGCCAAGGACCGCGCACTCAAGCTGACTGTGGGCGACATGAAGGACGCACTCGGTGACTGGAAAGAGTCGCTGCTGGATCGCTCCCGGAAGAAGCAGGAGCTGAAACGACTCGCCGAATTGGACCGCGCACGGCTCGAGGCACTCAAGAAGGAGTGGGCATCGTTCGTGCCGACCAAGACGCGGCGGTACGCGCATCTCGATGTGACGTGGATCGAACCCGAGGTCGTGAGCTGTGTGGTGGACTTGATTGAGACCGTGCGCCGCCGCACAAGACCTCTGGCTCGCCAGGACGCCGCCCAGCGGATCCAGCGAATGATGCGTGGCGTGGGCACGCGCATGCGACTCTTTGCCATGGTGTGCGACCGGTTCCAGCCGTACGTGGATCTCGAGACGCGGTTCTTCTACTACGTCGATACAGCGTCCGAGCCGCAGCACCACCATAGCCGCGTGTGGCTCCATCGGCCGCTCTTCCGGACAATCACGTCGCCCGTCAAGCCGTGGGATCTCGTGGACTGTCACACCAAGGTCGAGACACTGCGCTTTCGCCATCGCCAACGCGAGATGCTGGCTAAACAACTCTATTACGACCGCGTCGTCGGGGCCCAGAAGGTCCAGCAGAAAGAGCAGTGGTCGCTGTTTGTGCCAGCGTGCTTTGTGGTCTACACCATTGCCGAGCAGGTCCGGCTGCGCGTGCTCGGGAACCTGTGGCACGCGCTAGGCGATCGCCGCTTTGTGCTGGCCGAGCTCATCGTGCGACGCCATCGGCGGCAGCTCACCGTGCGCAGCAGTCGCCTTGCGTCGGCGCCGTTGCCTCTCCATTACGTTGTCCAGCACCATCGCTCAGTGCCGTTTCGCCTGATCCAAGCCGTCTTTAGGGGCTACCCAGACGCGATGCTGGAACGGGACGCGTACGGACGCACGCCGCTCCATCTCGCACTACGTGAGCGAGCTGGACCCCGGGTACTTGAGCTACTACTCTCTCGGCGTCGCAGTCTCGTGGCCGAGCCGACGCGAGCATGCCAATCACCGACCAGTGTCTGGGCGATGCAAAGTGTGTCGGGGGAGACCCCTCTCCACGTAGCGCTTCGCTACGGAATCTCTCTCGAGCTCTTGCGGTGGCTGTGTCGCCACTCGAGTCTTCTCGAGGTTCCCGGTGCCCTGAAGATCCGAAACACCCACGGCCACGCCGTCCTTCATCTCGTTGTGGCCACGCTGGTCGACGCGAAGCGTGCTGCGTACTGGCGTTCGGTCGTGCTCGTGATGCTGCGCACGTGGCCGCCACGACTGCTGTGCTGTGAACTCAGCGGCACGGGCAGTCTGCCACTGCATCTCGCGATCGAGCGGTACGTTGCTGTGGTTCGCGAGCGATCCCTCCAAGGTACGACGAAAGACCTTCCTGTGGAGGAGAGAGACAGTTGGCGGCTGATACAGCGGCTGATTGCTGAGTACCCCGACGCCCTTCTCGTGCGGCGCAAGCACGACTCGCTGCTGCCGATCCATTTGCTGATTAAGGCGCCTAACATCCCCGAGTCGCTTGTACTCGAGGCGCTGGCGGCGACAGTATCCTCGTGGCAGTTGACGGCCCCACTGGATCGTCGCGACGAGCTCGTGACACAGCTGACGCTGGAGACGACCCAGGCGACGCTGCTTCACTATGCTCTTGTCCATCGTAGCAATGCCGAGTCGCTAGTGCTCACACTGGTAGAGCTCATGCCCAGCGCCTGCCACGTGCAAATGAAACCGCAACAAGACTTGCCACTCCATCTAGCGGCACGCCACGGCGCGTCCGTCACTGTCGTCACACGGCTCTGCGAGATCTACGGCGCTGCGTGCCAAGTCCGCAATGCCAACAAGCAACTGCCACTGCATCTCGCTGTGCAAAGTCCAACAGCGAGTCAAGAGATGGTGCGTGCGCTGCTTCACGTGTGTCCACTGGAGCTGCTCTCGCCGGCGGACGCGAGCGAACGCCACGGTCTCCGATCGCTGGTGATGGCCACGAATGCCATGGCGCCCAACGCGGGCGTGCTGCGGGCCATACTCGACCACACGCCGCCGCAAAAGCTCACAGCCAAGGCCCACAAGCGGATCGTCACGCCGCTTTTTGCCCTCTCGCTTCGCAGGTGCGAACCGGCCGTCTCCCAAAGCGATATCCTCGAGGAGCTCGAAGCCAAATTTGAAGAGATCCATGACGACGACGCGTACTTTCTCGCGATGGCCAAGGCCCGCCACCGCAGGCAGCACCATTGCCCGACGCCATTGTGGTCGTTTGAAAAGATCCTGGAGCTCATGGAGAGAAACCCCGTAGACGAGGCGATCCTCCAACGTGCGCTTCTCGCGCTCAACGACAAGCTCCGCCAGATGCTGGACGCCACGACCGACCGCAATCAGGACAGTGACGCCCTGGGCGTGATCGTGGAGACCGTGACGCTGGACCGCAGTTTGATGCTCGTGCAGCGAATCCACCAGACCCTGTACGAGTTGCCATGGAACGCGCGTGTCCAAGTGCTCGGCCAGAAAGTGCTGGCCAAGCTGCTACCAACGGCGTTCGCCAAGGCTGCGTACAGGGCACGTGTGGATCCGTATTTTAACTTGTGACTGACTCGACGCTTCGTCTCTTGGACGGCGTGTGTACCCGCGATCATGACGCCTGTCGGGAGTTTACATGCAGCTCCAAGTTGGGCTTGCGTGTCACCACCCGACAGGCCGTGAGGGGTGCGTTGTCGTAACAGAGGCTTCGCTCCTAATCGTTCGACTGAATGGATGTGATGGAATCCATCAGCCTCCATATCCGGATGTTCGAAAGTAGTGCAGAGTCTGCACTGCTGGCGTTGAGCCGCTTGGGCACCAAGGGCGGCCAGTGACCAGGGGACGAAAGGCTCATGAGCCGACGTGGCAGTACTTGCCAGCTGGACACTTCGGCGGAAAAGGCGATATCGTGACTTGGCGCTGGCCGCACCATGCAACAGGGTCACAGCAATCCGCTCTGACTTTCATTCGGAATGCGCTTGCATGCTTCTTTTCTGTAGTCTGAGGAGGCACTTCTCTCTGGCAACAGAGCGTAGCCAGTGGCTACGCTCAGAGTCTCGCGACTAAAAGCCCCACGCCAGCAGCAGACTCTGCGCTCTACGCAGTGCTACTGTACGCGGAATACTAGAATACTAAGCGCTCTACGCAGTGCTACTGTACGCGGACTACAGTAGTGATATTGGAGGCGAGTTTTGCTCGTTTGTCTCATTCTTACCAATCCCATTTACAGTACCCGCTTGAAACTCAAGTGGTACAGTACAGTAATACTGTCAGTATTGCTGGACGGGAAGATTTGATCCCATTACTTCAGCTTCATGGGTTGACATTGATCACATAATGTGATCATATTGTGTACAGTGTGTGATGTATGTCAGTAAGTGCTGTACTGTACAGTATGTGATTCACATACAATACGTATGCAATCGATAAGGTATGGTTTTTTATCGTGCGCGTGAGTGACCTCTCGATTACGGCTCTTCTCGAAAGGTTCGGTTGCGATGGGTACAGAAGAAGGAGCACTTCTGGAGCTGTAATATCACAGCGGACCCGTTAGTCTACGTACTCGTTCATACACCAAATGGCACGGTAAGAGCTCGTGTTTCCGCATACACACAAGGCGGCTTCTCTTCTCTTCTCACTGTTCTTCTCCGCGTTTGGGCCAACACGCAGTACTGAATACATAGGTCTCACGATCGAATACCCATCCCAAACAAAGTCGATCGCGTGTGTGCCAGAGAGTGAGAAGAAGAGAAAGGGAGGAAAGATTCGCATCCACTTGAAGCGCCGTCCATGCCTGTCCTTTACGACCCAACTAACACAGCATTATGCCACCTCTAAAGACAGTCCAGATATATGTATCTTCACAGTATATATTATTCTGTGTATATACGCCTGATAGAGATGACTATCATTTGATTTACTCAATTATCGTATGTAAGAGGTAATTGAAAGTTTAATAGGTGTTCAATACTGTGAATATTTAAAGAATTAGTCCGCCTTTCGCACGTGAGAACAATGCTCGCAAAAGTCAGTCATCTCCGGGAGGTGGTGTGTGGGAGGAGGTACGTACTGTTCTCCCTTGGGGACACCACTGGGGTCTCCACGGGAATGCTTCGGGCCGGAGCGCGATCGACCACGACCTTATTCTGGCTATGACTCGATCCATGTCCTTGCGCTGGAAGACTATTACTAGTGGACAGCTCACTCGAACTCGAACAACCCACTGCGGCCCTTCTTCGGCTGTCCACAATCAACCACAACAGTCTGTTTTCCGCCTCAGCTCAGCACCCCTGTTGAAGAGAGAGAGAGAGGCGCGCTGGACTCTACAGTACTGTACTGTGCAGGCTCCCTACGTACCAAACAAATCCCCATCAGATCAACGTCAGCCTGAGGCTCAGTTGCTGGACCACGTGACAGGTGCGACAGGTGTTGTTGCCCGTGTTTTCGGTCGAGCCCGTCTGTATAGTCTCTATGGGTGTTATTGTACACTGCAGTCCCACCCATATGTGAGACCGTTCAACGAATGGGACTCATTCTCTGTTCTCTTTCGCTCCCGCCTTTCGGTGACTCCCCATTCTTCAATCCCCCCACGGGAGCACGCACCTCGCACTCGAGCAGCATGCCCCGTATTAGCTCCACCACGGCGAGCGCCAAGCCCCGTATCAGCTCCTACACGGCCAAGTCGCGCTGCTGGTCGGCCAACTCGTCCGGTGTCAACACTGTGGCCAGCAGCTTCGACTCGCCGTACTCGAGTATTAACTCGTTTAACTCGTACTCACTCAGCGGCGTTCTCAAGGATGAGCTCACGCTCAGTGCGCTCGGCTCGGACGTTCGCGCGACGGTCGCCGATGCCGCGACGCGTCCCAACGGACTCTCGCCCGACATGATGGACTCGCTCATCCGCCTCGCCGAACAGACCGGCGCCAAGCTCGTGGACGAGGCGCAGGCGTGTCCGCGCACACGCGCACTCATGCAGCAGGAGAACGTCAATCTGCTGTCCGTGACCCGCGGCATTCGTCTCTACGAGAGCCTGCCCCCGCCGAGCGACGACGATGAATTGCCGCCAGTCATCCCCATGCGCCGCAAGTCGTCGGTCACCAAGAAGAAAGTGTCGTTTTCGCGCGCGCTGTGGAATCGGCTCACGAAGCGTCGCCGCCGCCCCTCGACGACCAAGCGGCGCACGTCGTCGGTCGCCCGCGCGACACTCCATAACGCGAACCAGGGCGTTCGGCCCACGACGCACCGTCCGCAGGCGACGCCCGCGGGCCACGTGCCGCGCGTGTTTGGTCTCACCCAGGTGCACGTGCCGCTGGACGAGCTGCTCGACGTCATTGGCCACCGCAGCGCCCACGCACCGGCCATGCTGCAACCGGCCATGTCGCTGTCGAACGGTGTCCACCACTCGCTCATGGACCTCGTCGATGAGCACGTTTGTCTCCGGTCCATGACACTGCCGCCGCAGTCGCCCGCGAGCGAGCCGCGGGACTTTCTCTTTGTAGAGTACCACCACGCGTTCAAGACGCCGACGGGTCGCCGCGGGTACTCGATCGCGTACCACTCGGTCCACTGGACCCGCGGTCCGTCGCCAGCGCACGGCATGGTGCGAGGCAGCATCTACGAGTCGGGGCTGGTCGCCGTCGAGTCGGAGACCGACGCTGATCAGGTCGATCTCTTCTGTGTCGCCGAGCTCAATCTCAAGGGCGACGCCAGTGCCCAAGAAAACTTGGACGCGAGCCAGTACCGCGTGGGGGAGACACTCACGCGCATCACACAGACCATCGAGGAACGCGCCAAGATGCTTCTCTCGCTCGACCACACGCACATGTTCCACAAGGCGCGCCGTGCCAAGGCCAACGACCACGTCTGCGCCGACTGCAAGGGGCCGATCCGTCAGCTGCCGCCGAAGACAGAGCCGTTTGCGTGTCGCAAGTGCTACATCAAGGTCTGTGAGGAGTGCAGTTCGATCTGGCAGCGTGGGCACAAGACGATGCGGCTCTGCATGGAGTGCTGGACCGACGCGACACTGAACCGCACATGCGGGCGCGAGCAGGCTGACAGCTTCATGTTTCTCTAATAAATCCTATTGGTATTACTACTGTACTACGTAGTAGTATTATGTTATTTTTTCGAAGCGTCGGCGTAAACGCGGTTTGCCGCGGTGGGTATGTTTGTGGCGGTAGTACCTTGGGATGCGTTAGGTGTTTCGGACAGCGGACATGGTCCTCAACGAGCTAGACCTGACTTCTTCTGTGATGATAGTCGTCAAGTCCACCTAAGCCACGTGGATTTCCGCGAGTGAATTTCGATCATGGATCCCCCTGTGGATTATCACAGCGTGACGCGGCACGAGGGTCCTTCCACGCAACGGCAATTTCTTGAATGATATCGTTCTATCCACACGGGCGCGTTCAAATCGAATCCATCTGCAATCGAATTCGTGGAATCAATCGTAGGTGACTATGAAGCATTCAACGAGTCGCCCCGTTCAGAGCGACATAAGTTGAAGTGCTCTGAACTGGAAGCACATCAAATCATCTTCCATATGAGCAATCCGGCGCGCCTAGAGTACGTCTAGTTGAGCACGGCCTACGCTACTCTAACAGCAGGCAAGTACAGTATGCCCACACATGCCGCATACAGGTGGGCGACGAAACGTCCTCGAACGCAAGATGAGTTCTTGATGGATGCAATCACAGTGTGGAGTCCAGACTGGATTGGCAGGATCTCGCACCATCTGCAACTACTGTACCGTGTGGTGAATAAGGTCTCGCGTCCAATAAACTATGCATGGCCAGGTCTTCGCACTGGGAGTTCCATTGCGGCGACCTGGCTCCATTGCGAGGTGGTCAGGCACCAGGGCCTGAGTGGGCTTCGTCGACATGATCCCCATCGAGTGGAAACTCAGAAGTTGAATCATTACACTGGATGTCGGATTCTGTCCTCTGAGGACTCCAAGGAGAACGATGTTCATGTTGAGAACATCGTTCTCCATGATATCCGATATAGCTACACTATTGGAATTCACAGCTCACCCACGAGTAACAGCGTCAGTGTATTGTAAGTTAGTTTTGACACGTCGTCTGTGCGTCAAAGGCAATAATCTTCATTTGATTCGATCATATGAAGTTAGGTTCTTATTATAGTGCATTGCTTCATTTTACAGTAGTATGGAAATAGGGGTCGATATTAGAGACTACTGTATTACCGTAAACACATTTTGGTGCATTACTGTATTTTCTGTTCTGTCCACCGATGCACAAAGCACAGTCTGAAGAAAACAAGACCGAATGCACTGTACTTTGTGCATGCGGCTACTAGTACTACGTGCAACAAGCGTGTAAACAAAGAGGGAGCACTGCTTCCTCCTTGTTTACACTGTTTACACTACGCGTGGATTTGTCTTTTGAAAGTGACTTACACGAAGGTAGCTCGTTCTGTCGCACATCGTGCACTGCATGAAAAGAAGAGCTTCTCGTTCAACGCACCCTGTAGAAAAGGTTTTCTTCCGTGTTCTCGTCTTGTTCACGTGAGTACTTGAAGCAGTTATGCCCACAGAACTTCGAAGGTCATGGTGGGGCAGTCGTGAGTCAGCCATGTACCTCCTTGAGTCAAACGCCGTGATGGTTCCTCCACTGGATTCTAGATTCTATCTGGATGGCTGTTCTCCATTCACTGGCCACAACCTCTATGTCTGTTCTGTGCGACGGCGTCCCCACTTGCTCGCATTATATCCGAGTAGTACTACAACCGTAGACTACGGTACTGTGCATTAGTTGGAGTGTTAGAGAGAGAGAAGTACTCCATTTGCGACCCAAAGTCGAGTGATTTTCTTCTAGCGACTAGATTTTACTGAATAGTACTTTGCTTATTCTTGTCCAGATGTGTGCAAGCGCAAAATTGCGAAATCGCTATGTTAACATTACATACTACCGTAGGTAAAGTCTCCCATTACAGTATAGCAAGGGGAGACTCTACACTGATGAGTATCCGGTGTGCGTATCTCATTTGCTCGCCTCGCGCTGTCGTTCCCTCGCTCGCTCACTCCTCGCTGCGACTGTAGCCCGCGATCTTGTGCATGCACTTTAGAATCGAACAGCGCTAGTAGCGCGGGGTAATGCAGCCTTCGTTACTGTCTGTGCTGACTGTGCACGGAGAACAATAGCGGCCGTGATAATATAACTCACTCCGATTCTGGGATACGGTATACTTGGAAGTATAAGGACATACCTGGACGTGTTTTATAATTATAAATCGAAAAGTGTCCCCCCATACGGGTGTGGTTCACTATTATTACAGTCACTGATCCGGAGTATTGAAGTTCCAGCATACAGTCACTCGAAGTATTGAAGTTCCAGCATATATTTTTCGAACAACCTACAAACAGACCTTTTGCAGGTCGATTTGTTGAGTATCAAATTGTCAAGCGGGATTACCATAGCAGGGCCCCGCCCTGGTCGGCACTGACTGTTCAGTGTGACCCGCACTGTCCACAATGTCTCGCAGCAAGTGTCGTCTGTGCCTCCACGAACAATGGGACAGCTGCTTGTCACGATCAATTATTAGGGCTTGAGGGTGGTACTGTATACAACTCCTTTGCGATTGTCGATCACCCACGTTGCCTCATGCACAGTCCGGATTACAGGAGAGCAGCCAATCTCCCACCGAGGAGCTGCTCATAGAGCAAGTGCGCAGGAGAGGGAATGACCAAGTTACGGCGGCTCGTCCCGTCTCCCCTACGGATTCGCGAGGATGGGCCCAGTTTGCGACCCGCGAGATGGGGTCCGGCCTGGGAGCCAGACACCGAGGATACACACCAATACCTTGAAAGGCACTATTGCCAAGCGGGAAAGACGGACCGAAACTCTTGTTCGAGAGAGTGTGTGTAGGAGAGAGAAGGAGTTACGCAATGCCGCGGATGGTCACTTTTCCTTTTTATCTAGCAACTACATCTCTCCCATCTATTGAGAGCCATGAGCAAAGCGGAACTCAAGGCCGTGATTGCGGCGGCCAAAGCGCGGGCGAAAAAGTCGCGCGCGTCATCGTCGAGCTCGGTCAAGACCGTCGCGAGCAGCTTTGATGGCTCGCCGTCGCTGACAATGGCAACGGGCAGCAGCATGTCGCTGGCCGATCTCACAGGTGCAAACGATACCTACCGTATGGCTACGGGCTCCTCCACCAGCACCCGACAGCCGACTGCTCCCTCCACCAAGATGCCGCCTCATGGCCTGTCACCGCAGATGACGGGAGCGCTCGTGCGACTAGCCAAGCAGACTGGCGCCCGGCTCGTAAAGGAAGCACAGGCGACACTCCAGACGCCAATGCAGCGCAAGAATGTTAAGCTGCTCTCGTTCGCCGAAGGTGTGGAGCTCTACGAGAGTCTCCGCATGCCGACGCGGTCGGCTTCGCCGGCTCCACCACCGATGCGATCGGCCTCCTCTCCACCCGAGTCTCAGTACGACCAGCCACAGGAGCAGCAGCCGTTCAACCCCAAGATGTCGTTCTCGCGGTCGATCTGGAATCGCATCCGGGGGAAGCGCCCAGTGCCCACGCCCACGAGCTACTCGTACGACCACCAGACATCACCGCAAGCCACGAAGCCCCAGCAACCACACTCGGCCGAGCCAATTCGGTCGAAGTCGCTGCCGACGCCGCTCTACCACGTGCCCCGCATCTTTGGCGTCACCCAAGTCCACGTGCCCCTCGATGAACTGCTCGACGTGGTGGGCCACCGCAGTACCCACGCGTCGACACTGCTCCACCCGTCCATGCGGCAAGGGATTCGCCACAAGCTCGTCGACACGAATGACGAGTTTGTGTGCTTGCGCTCCATGAAGATGCCAGCGTCGATCGCCTCGACGAGCGCACCACGTGATTTCCTGGTGGTCGAGTACCACCATTCGTTCACGACGCCCTCGGGTCGTCGTGGATATGCAGTGGTCTTTCATTCAGTCCACTGGGCCGACAGCCCGTCCCCATCGGAAGGGACGGTGCGCGGCAGCATGTACGAGTCCGGACTCGTCGCCATCGAGTCGGAGAGTGACCCAGACTGCGTCGATCTCTACTGCGTCGGTGAAGTCAACCTCAAGGGATCGGCCGGCGAGCCCGAGAACTATGACGCGAGCCACTACCGCGTCTCGGGCACACTCAAGCGGATCACGCAGACTGTCGAGGAGCGCGCCAAGATGCTGCTGTCTCTGGACCACACGCACGTGTTCCACAAGCAGCGCCGACGCACCAAGGCGGGTTCCCATGAGCCGCAGACCTGCTCCGGTTGCCAGGACGAGATTGGCCGTGCGCCGCGTGGCAAGGAGCCGTACGCGTGCCGCAAGTGTTATGTGAATGTCTGTGATGACTGCAGTTCGATCTGGCAGCGCGGCCACAAGAACATGCGTCTTTGTATGGAATGCTGGGCGGATGCTACGCTCAATCGCACGTAAATGTATAGTTCGTTGGATAACTTATGAAATATCACTATAGTATACTCGGCACCGTGCCAGGAAACGAACGGTTGTGAAAAAGACTCGAAATCGGCATGGCATCGACCGGGCTACTGCCACTAGCCACGGGGAATAGTACTGCCTGGTTCGCGGGCATGGAAGCATTTTCCGCTCCCCGCTCCGAGTGGAATCAGGACAGAGCGGGTTCGACTCGAATCTAGAGGATACTGGCCATGGTCTCACCTACAGGAGTTGATCGCGTGCTCAGGCTGCGGAGGGTGATAGTGATCCAGTGCGTAGCTACGGGCAGAGTACGCTACACAAGATGGAGTCGAGACAGACTGGCGGAGGACAGAGCCCGCATCGCATTCTATTCGTGTGGCTCAAGGCACATCTTGCCACGTGGCTTGCAGAAGCAGCGTTCGACTTCAAGCATTCGGCTTCAAGCATTCAGCTTCAAGCGTTCAGCTTCAAGCATTCGGCTTTGCCGCAAAGCAGGATCGCAAAACCTCTGCGATCTTCTATGCATGCCATATAAATAGTAATGTGCTTCAAGTAGTGCGTTACAGGATTGAAAAGTTGAACTGTGTAAAAATACACCAACGGGTCGCTCCGAGGATTTGCATCCTAAACGCAGGAGTTTACACGGCCTAACTCCTCGAAGGCACTCTCTCCCTCTCTCTGCTGGTAACCTGAGGGGGGCTCTTTGCATGTTCTGTTGAAGAGGCCTAGATCACAGTCCTGTAGTACAGGACTGTGATCTAGGCCTCTACTGTACATTTAGGAGGCCCCTAGCCTTGGGTTCTTCAATAAACATGCATCTTGGCCCTTCCGTCAATATCACACTGGCGCTTTCAACACGGAGCAAGAGCCACTCCAAGATCTCTACAGGATCTATCGCCAATGGACCGCGTCTCGATGAGAATTCCTAGGTGAAAAGAGAAAACGACGATGTGCCACTGTGCCACAGTCGTAGACAAACTAAACTCGCGGTGGTATACACGAGTACCGATCCCAAGTGGCTGCAGCAAATCTATCTCGTCATCCGAGTTGGTGTTGGTTGTTCCAACACCTCTAGTGGGAGGTTAACCCTTTACTTCAAGAACACTGCAGTGGATGCAAGTAGCTGCGCGAGGCTGCAAAAGGCAGTGAGAGGCTGCAAAAGGCTGCGAGAGGCCGCAAAAGGCTGCGAGAGGCTGCAAAAGGCTGCGAGAGGCTGCGAAAGGCTGCGAAAGGCTACGAGAGCGGCTGCTACTGTGCATTTCGTTGTAAACTCCGCATCCTTGTGGCAAACGGGAAGCACGCAACTCGCGTACTTTCGTTCGAGTGATTACAGTACCGCAGACTTCTAGTTAAAGGTGAGACGATGAATGTCTGCGATGGCTTTCGTCACACCGCTCTTCTAGAAAGGGTAACACCATGAAGGCGAATGTCTAAGGAAACGATGGTACCATTTTTAGATGGTAATGCTGGTAGTGCGCTTCGATCCAGTCAAAAGCTTCGAGCTATCTAGACGGGCCGCCACGTCCGGCATGACGACCGACAGATGCAGTGAGGGTCATTCACTGCGTCTGTCGGTCGTCATGCCGGACGTGGAGCCGTCACTGAGAGCCATCACTGAGTGACGGCTCCACGTCACTGATCTCGGCGCCTGGCCAGAGGGAACGTAGAGTTGTTGAAGGATTTGATTCTCAAATTGCCTGTAAGCGATGATCGCGCTTGGACCTCTTTTCACAGTCAGACAACAATACAGTTGAGAACTCCTGTCCATGTCGTGTTTACCGGATCATAAACAGCAGACAGATGCCCGTTTTATCAAGGCAGGGAGGCTTTCCACGATCGCCGAATCGGCCAATTTATATCGTAGGTTGTCCAACTGGATCATGCCATTTCGTGTAGCTTGGGAGTTAGTAATGCTCCAGTGAAGTACCGTACCTCGGGGCTCAAAATTCGAGTAGATATAACGCCAAGATTTGACTGCTGGGTAAACAAAGTGAAGGCCTCTGACAACCAGCGGACACCCAACCTACCAACTGAATGTCGCTGGTGAGAAATGTGCAGTGGGGAGCGGCTGTGAGTGCGAGGCGTCTCAAAAATGCGGACCACATTAAGGCTTACGCTTCCCGAGGGATGGCGGGACACCTTGCGTAGCTTCTGATTAGCTTTCAGCTACTAGTTGTCGACACGTTGCTCTTAACGTAATCTTACAGCTTACTGTTCGACTGTACGGCCATGGTTCGACCAGCGAGCGCTCCCTTGTTATCGCAGGCTTTCTCTCTCTCTCTCTCTCTCTCTCTCTCTCTCTC
>JAADVZ010000554.1:0-20894 GCA_023335925.1 Pythium phragmitis | reverse complement strand
TCTCCACTTCACGGGCATCCACTATGGTAAGCTAAGGCAACCGTGTTGCCTGATGGCTTTGTGTGCGTGGTGCCGGTCTGATGTTGCTGTGTGGATCCTAGGCGTGGATTTCTCCTTCCGATTCGACTTTGCCGCGATGCTTCGGAATGACAACGCTCGTTGAGCTAGAAAAGAGACAAATGGTGACTTTCGCTGGGGCAGACTCAAATGCCGCGGTGGGTATATGTCCGTCCAACAGAGTAGTTCAGCACCTCAATTCCGTTTGTAATGAAGCTGTTCCAATGAAATCGATCCACATCCGACTGGGTGGTCCCATTTGAATCTGCCTCTACACAAGGTGAACAAGTGAAACCCTGTCAGTCATTGTTTTTGGCACCGTACGCTCCATGAAGAACGACTTCACTTACTACTTCGCATACCAGTGCCGCGCTAGATCCAGGGGGTCCAGCCTTCGTACATCACGCAGAGATTGTCCACGTTGGTCGCCGCGCGGATCAACCACGACGTTTGGTCCTCAACGGACAACGGATCGCGCGAGCCTGACTCCACCACAATCCCACCGAGTTTCTCGTCAATGCGGGTAACAACATCGACGCCATAGCGATTCTGCTCCTGGAATCCTGCAATTGGTCGCAATGGGACGTCGACTGGGTCTGTCAGGTCTTCGTCCAACAAGTCAAGAACCGCGTCTTCCCCGTTGTCTTCGGAGCTCTCAGCCAGGTCGTTTCCCGGTTGGCCGTTTACTCCGTCGAAGCTTGGGGCAAGTTCTTCCGACTTCGTCAGCTCGTCAGCCAATCGGGCGGCTTCAAAGAATCTCTGGCAGCAGTCCTCAAGCAGCGAGCTCACTCCCGACATCACTCCGTGAACACCTTGTTGGTGTCCGAAATTCTCAAAGGCAAACATGAGTTCGTTGATGGCCAGGATACAGTGCGGGATATCTTGTGTCTTCAATGCTGCGATTGCCGAAGCGTAAAAGCTAGAGAGAGCTTTGGCGATCGAACTTGTCTGCAGTTGCAGTTGCTGGAATTGTTGAACATGGTCCGCCAGCACGTCGTTGATCTCCTGCATCGACAGCACCGACTCCACACTGCGCTGAAGGATCTTCACCAACCTCTCATTTTCGGCGAGAGCGAATTTGGTTTGATCCGCCCTCTTGTGGCTCGCTCCAGCGTATTTTGGCTGCGCCTCATTGACTCCACCGGGTCCGTTCGGCACCCCAACTGACTGCATAAGCTCGGCCATCATATTTACTTGTTGGGCGAGTTCGGTCACTCGAGCTGATACTCCAGTTGTGTCCAACGACCTGCATGCCGCTGCCAGCGCCTCGTGTCGAGTCATCACGTCAGCTTCGGCTTGCTTTGCCGATTGTCGAGCTTCCTCAAGTTGTACTTTCAGCGTAGTCATCGCTGAGCCTGCTTTATGGGTCTTGATATCGATAAGCTGATCCACACGTAGCACGATTGTCTGCACGAGATTGCCACCAACTTGGTTTACCTCCACCTCCAGCGACGACGGGGTAGCAGCTGAGCAAATCCGCCTCAGCGATGTTTCGACGGTGTTGAGTCCAAGAGCCACTTCGGAAACCTCTCTGGTCCCTTGAAAATGGTGTGAGATGTTGCTGTATAGATCCTGAAGGTCTCGGCAAATCTCCTGCAACACGACTTCATTCACTGAAATCCCCATAGTACCGCTGAAGCTGATCTGCGACGCCACGTACTCGAGCTGCTGGGCCACTTCAAGTAAGTTGGACTCGACAAGGCCAATCTCCTCATACAGCTGAGGCAGGGTGGGGGCGATAATGGACACCTTGTGAAGCAGCTCACTTCGACTCAACTGCCCTTGGACTGCCTCGGAGACATGGCCTTCATCCCAGTCAAGAAACGCGATGTGACGCTTGTGCTCATCCAGCAGTGTTGTCAACGTATCCAATCGTCGCTGCCTCGCGTTTAGATCGGACGCTTCCGTGGATTGATTTGACCAGACCGACCAAAGTCTGTCGAACCTATCGCAGCACGTGTGAAACCCAGCGAGTGGGCTATCGAGGCTAGCAGTGAGCGCTGGCATCGCTTCAACAGCCAACGAGTCGACAACGCTCTGGTCGCGATCGAAGATGTCGGCACTGAAATTCCACTCGTTGCACACTATGTGTCGAAGCAACAGTTTCAGCACCGGCAAGACAGTGTGGGAGAGAAAAGTGGTTGCGGCCACAGAGAACTGATCAGCGACAGTCACCAAGTCTTGCCCGTCAGGTTGAACGACATCACGCTTCATCAGTTCGCAAACTATTGCTTGGAAAGCGCTGACTTCGACTGGTATATCAATGTCCGGTCCCGGTTGTCCCAGTCCACTGCACGCAGCTGCCAATGTACGCAGTTGCGCTGCGAGTGTACTGCTGAGTTCCACAGCCATGCTTGTACCACTTTGACTTTTGGTGGTGCAATCGTCGACTCCATCATCCAGCGTCCCATCGGTGGCGTGCAACTTGCGATGCCTTCCACAGTATTGGCGCCGCATCATCTCCTCCATGCAATCGGTGATTATTAACTGGAGGGTGCCGATGACGGCACGTATGACCTCGAGCGCGGTGAGAACCGAGTTGTTCTCAGGGCCATGGACATGAGACTCGCTTGTGAGCAGTTCGGCAATTATCTTCATTACTGACCCTTTTGAAGTCAGCGCGAGTTGCCGAAGAATGGATGCGGCGTACGCGACATCGTGCAGGTCCCGTACGAACGGTATTCCCCGTAAGCTCGATGCAGGGTGGGTATGAACCATGCCAGATTCCTCGACGGGTTCATCCAGTCGGTTGGTCGACGACAAAATCCAGCGAATGCTAATCAACTTGACCACTCGGTGTGTCTGCGAGTTGGATAGCTTCAATGCTGACAGACTGTTCGAAAACGCTTGCACGAGATTGCCAATGTGTTCGCTCATCGAAGAACCGCTCCTTTCAGCGCAGACAGGCCCACCCATCTGGGCAACTTCGCCCTCCAGTTCCGTAATGAGCATAGAGTGGCGTAGGCGGCTGCAAGCATCCGCTGAAGACTTCTCCACTGCATTCCCAATGGATCGCGCGAGGTCGAGTACTCCAGTATAGTCACTGTCGCTAAGAGCACCCAAGAGCTTTGTGCACCAATCGCACCAAACTCCATACACATCGCCGGAGTTGATGTCATCACGCTGGCTCGATTCTCGAAGTCGCGCAAGTTCACCGCCCCGGCGTGCCATGTACTCCTGCACCACCGGAGTGACGACGGTGACTATACGCTCACACTTCTCGACGACGGTTGGAATTTGCTGATCGAGAATGAAGCATCTGCCTTCCAGACTGCTCAGCATACTCATCCACACCGATGTCGACGGAGATACAGGTAGCTGCATCACAATCGAAACGATTCTTGCGTGGGCACGAGCAAGGTCGCCGCCGACTTGGCATCGCGATCCAAAATCACTTGCTGACCTTGGGATGTAGTTTGAGAGTCGGCATTGCATCTGCGTGATGTGTTGATGACGCTCATGGCACTGTTTCGCAAATGAAGCAATTCTTGTCTTGTCGCCTTCAAGCAAATCAAGTACCGAATTCATGCTGGCCTCTTCTTGCGGGTGCGTGGCGGTCAGCTCACTCCACTCCTGTTCTTTTTGTTGCACAGTTTCATCCGCACGCTTCTTGACTTCGTTCGCCTGGATCAGACGTTGACAATAAGAGATGATATCACGGCCAACCCATCCGACCGTTTGCTCCAAGATGCTCTCCACTGATGACAACGACGACTTGAATTTTCC
Organism: Pythium phragmitis; assembly: GCA_023335925.1. Taxonomy (NCBI): domain Eukaryota; phylum Oomycota; class Peronosporomycetes; order Pythiales; family Pythiaceae; genus Pythium; species Pythium phragmitis. Next base: position 17,111 of record JAADVZ010000554.1, on the reverse strand, counting down.
CACAAACGATGCCGTTTCTTGCGAACGCTCTCTCGCTCTCGACAAGAACAATGACAGGTTCACGTTCACGTCCATGCGCTGCTTGGTGTCGCGAGAAAACGCCTGATTCTTTCCATCTGCGACCCAGTCAGCAAGCGGATCATAGACAAACGCGTCGAGTAGAGCCAACAACGCTTCACGCGAATCGGGATCCCGGACGACTCGTAGAGTGTTGACAAACGCGCTTCGATACACACCTTCCACACCAGCAATCCCAAGTGCATCAACCATAACTGGCGTAAGGCGAAACGGGACGACTTCGGGAACCTTCAGCTTCCGGCCTTTGTCGAAACACACGTTGTAATCGATATGGAGAAGCTCCCCCGTGGCTGCGCATAATAACATGTTGTCCAGATGCCGATCACCGAGACCCACGAGGTATCCGAGCACTGACATCACCGCAGTGGATCGACCAAATCGATACTTTTTCGCCCACACGTCTGCATAGTCGGTGCTCTGCGCAGCGAGCTCGCGTTCGATCACGTTTGTCGGACGAGCTGAAACCAATTCTTCGTGAACGCGACGCAGGATAGGAAGTGGCCATCTTGAACGCTGAGAAGGCGCAACATCTTGGATCCCGTGCTGTTTTAGCTTGGCATAGAAGGGTGCAGTAGGGGGTTGTTGCAATGGAAGTGTTGCCTCATCCAGATCAGCGGCAGCAGCGGCCGCGGCAGCTGGTCCCGGCATGGTGACTCCGTCACCGGAATCGTCCACACGACTCGTATAGATCTGGAAAAGCGGGAGCACATCTGGCACAATCTGAATCAAACCTGCATCACTGGACAACGGAACCACGCTGTAATTTCGCGCACGAAGATTGCGTGAGCTGGACGCTCGATCTGCTCGTAAGAACTGGTTCACAGTCTCGAGAAACTGCATGATTCGCTCATCCAAGTGCAAATCCTCCCTCGCCTTCAGCAGGTATCGGTGCCCTTGACCATCCGATCCCACAAATTTCAAGCACTTCGGTTTTGTCTTCGTTCGCAGAATCGCCACACTACGATTCACTTCCCTCACAGTGATCATCTCTCCAGCGCTGACGTTGAGACTCTCGGATGAAAAAGTTCCGGGCATCAGTGCAGCCTTGCTTTTGTGCGATGTACGAGCCAAAATCGGCGAGATTTCAGCGAGGTCGATGCGCTCTCTTCTGCCCACAGCCGATCCAAGGACCTTCAACAAATCCGAAAATGGCTGCCAAACCTCTGAAGGCGACAGCGACCCACCGTTCTGTGAAGAAGTCTCGAGTTGTCCTTGGGTGTCAGTTGGGAGGCTTGTGACGCCACAGTAACCCCGAAACGCTTGGATCGCCTTTGATATTGTTGATCCGTACTTCTGAACAAACTGTTTCTCGTGTGGCGTGAGTGTGGACCCTGGTACTGCTCGTCCAAGCGTGTCGACCCACAAGCGCTCAACCGCCACCAGCACTGGCGTCATGATTGCAACCGCCTTTCGTCTAGCAAGCTGGTTTTTTTCGTCGGCGGACAGACTTGAATTCTTGTCCACTCGATACGCTTCCTTCTCGAGAGTACTGATTCGCCGGTTGACATCGCCACTCATTTTCACAAGTGCCCATATCCAAGCATCATCCCAAAGAATTGAGATCCGCTTCAGCTCATCGACCATTCGCCCAACGCCTTCGGCCAAGTCTGGAGCACAACTGCGCAACTCAGACAGCACATCACTGAGTAACTTCTTGCCCGTCGCGTTTCCATCTTGGGCATCTAGTCTTCGACCAGCTTCGACAACAGCTGGGTATACAACGAGATGTGGGTAGCGACGAGCAAGCCTGACGAGCAACGCCGCTACTGGGTTCGACACATCCGAGTATGAGTGCCCTATCCTGGACAGCAGCTGAGGAACGATTCGGCCCCATGGAGCAAGAGGCCCTGACGTGAAAATGTCGGTGATGGTGTCGACCACATCAGACTCCGATCCGAATCTAGTGAGCATTCGCAGGAGCCGCAATGCCACTGATGTTATCCTCGAACTGTCTCGTCTGGAACTCACGTTGCTCTCTTGCAGACTAGCCGTGAGTAGGAACGATTTGTAACCGGTGGCGGCGTTCTTGATCGGGTGCAGAAGTCTTGATACCACCCTTGACTGCAATGAAACGAACTGATCGACGAGATCTTGATGACAACTTCCCGAAACTATTCCAAATAGTGCTCGACGCAAACGCTCTTCGCGGTTGCTCAGAAGAGATCCGCCGTCCATGACTCGTCTGAAGATGTCGCGGATATCCGCGCTTTCGGTCGCAGCTTCACTCGTCTTCAAAGCCTCCAGAAGCAACTGCAGCTGTGCCTCCTCTGCAGGTAGCAGTTCGAGTAATCCACCGTCATTGACAACCTCGTCGAGGCTCTGGCGTCCCTGCTGATGGCACCATTTGCTGAACTCGTACCACGTTTGCGGATTCGTCGGCGATACTTGAGTTGCCGACTTCAAACAGACCATCACCAGGTTGTCTCGGTACTCTACGAGCCCTTTGCTCGCGTTTCTCTCGACTCGCGACCCCATGATACTCATTGCCGCTTCGATGGAGCCAAATTCGTCTCCCGTGACTATACTTTCCAGTGTTCGAGCCAGTCTCAGCAACGCCCGGACATGAACGGTATCTGACAATGCGCTCCCATGAAGACTGCTCTTGGCCTGAAGCACGGACTCGCACAACTTGACCAACGCGAGTACACCATCGTGACATGACTCGCTAGCCATCTTCAGTACAGCCTTTTCGTAGAGCACAGCGAGACTGGACGTGTCGGACCTGTCAACGACTGAATCTGGCAGCTTATTCAGCATCGATGTCGCGAACACGTAGTTCTTTTGCTTGCGAGCCGCGCGTGCAATAGCGAGCCACCATTCGGAAGGAACGTGCTGCAGATATTCCTGTGATGATTCAGGGTACAGCCGAGCCCACTGCGTCGGATCGAAGAGATACTCCATCCCATGACGTGTTACAACTTGGAGGCGCTGGGGCAGTTGTCCACAATCATCACCACCACGGCCAGCAAGCAGAGACGCGACGAGTAGAGACGATTCACGAACTCGCTGAGTCGTTGGGGATAGCGTATCTGAGAAGCTATTGTCCGGACGAAATCGTAAGGCTTGGAACCCTTCTACGACGCGATTCACGTCTTCAAGGCTGGCAGGGTTATCTCGCTGGCTGTTGGCAGCGTTGGAGTGGTCTGCAATGTCCAAAGCACCCCATTTACCCAAGACTGCTGACGCTCTGGTGCCAGCGATGTCTACTCCCATCTGCGCGGTGGCAGGAAATTGAGATGATCCATCCGACAAATCTTCCAGCTGATGCAAAGTCGAAATCATAGGCGCTTCGATTGCCCAAGCCTCACAGAGCTCCATGAGCCCTGCAAAAGGAGCAATTCTTCCCCATTTCCCTGAGAGCGATAGTGCAAACGCTTGGCACCGAGCAGATAGTTCCGCGAGTTCATCCCAACATCGGAGAGCCGCAAGGCACCTGCCACATTCCCGCATACAACCAACGAATGTGGTCAACGATAACCCTATTGGAGACAGGAGCGGATGTAACAGAAGCTCTGGGCTTGCTTGGGGAGGCAAACCGCACTGCATCGTTCGAGCGAGAATTGCCTCGTAGCATTTGGCAGCATCTTCATACTTGAGTTCAGCTTGGAGCGCGAGTGCTTGCAACCAAGAAGAGCTGGCGCTCGATAACATCAAACGTTTCTCCCATTCTGCTGCGCTTGGACCTTGAATGTTGATCAGCCGAGAAAGCACTTCTCCCCACCAAACTCGAAGACCCAATACCGAGTCAGAATCGCCTAATTCGCACAGACTCTTCGCGAACACGAACACAGAACCTTCGAGTTCGATAGTAGACTTCATCACTCGCACGTGAGTTTCATCAGTCTGCATTGCAGCGGGGTGTCGCAGAAGTTGAGTTTCTAGCTTGCGAGCTAGCGTTCGTGTTGTTGCGTGGCTGTGGTGGAGAAATGCTTCAGATTGCTTCAAACAGGCTGAGAGCTCCACTAAAGCTGGGCGTATTCGCGATAGCCATTCTTCACAAACAGCAACATTCGCTCGGAAGAATGCCTGGGTCTTCTGAACATCACTGTCCGGGTTGGAGTCTGGGCACTTCAAGTCAGTCGCAGCTCCGAGCAGCGCTTCCATGGCGACCACAAATTCGCCGAGCATCATCGCGGAAATCGCTTCCTGGAAGCCGCCATTCAAGACGTGCCGACGAGCAGTGTGGTGGTTTGCGTGGGTCTGCACCATTTTCTCAACGCCGGAGAAAATGGCTGATGGGGGGCCAAGCGAAGAGCGTAATCGATTCTGAACGACCCACTTGGCCGCTTCGCCAACAGTCGCTTTTATCAACGTTGGCCGATCGTGAGCAGCGGCATTCTGGTCTCTTCTCATTCGGCAGTGTATCCGACGGCATGTGCGATACCACTCATCACTGGTCGCGTCTGGGCGCGAAAGCAATTCGTACACTCGCTCGAAGTCGCCAACTTGCATCTCACTTGACTCCCAAACACTTCTCCGGGGGAAAGCCGTTAACCTGGTCTTCGGGAGTTGCTGCTCGGTGGTGATGAGTGGTAAGGTCGACTGCAAGCATGGGAGTACCTTTGTTGATAATGCGACACGCTCAGGATCTTCGCACTCCTCCATCAATTCGCTCGCCACCATGAAGACTTGAACGCTAACAGTGGTGTCCGACAACTGGGGCGCCAGTGCGACCAACAGGTTCACAAACTCTGTCCGCAGTGCCGTTGTATCCTGCATGCGAAACAGTTGCAGTTCCTTGACGATGGCCTTCTGCTCAGCTGGAGGTAATTCTGCACTTGGAGGATAACTCGAGATGCCCCACGCCAGCGACCCGAACAAGTCACGCATAAAGGTCGGATCCGAACCCCGAAAGCGCATCAGCGAGATGCTCACTCGAACTTGCGCCAAGATGAGCTCGGACAATGGAGAGATCATGTCCTGAAGGTCCCACTTCTTGACGACGGCAACAAAGACCGAAACAAGGCGCATCAGTGCTGCGGCGTGTCCAGACTGTGTAGATACCGACACTTGCTGGGTGATCGAAAGGAGGGCCTTGACCGTCATCATCGCGGCAGAAGTATCTTCAGGTGGATTCGACCACTGGGGGTGCTTGCAGACGAGGATAAAGCATGTCACCCAAAACGACATGTTTGCATCCCTCAATGCAACCATCTTCTTCTCTAGTTCAGCAACAATCAACTGCAAAAATGTCACACGTTAAGGTCTCTGTACTGTAGGAAACGATTTCGGTGGAATTTCCGTACCTGAAGGCCTTCAACACCGATATATAAAGCCGTTTGAATCACGATTTGCGTCGAGTACTTCACGGCTGCGAAGTATTTCAGAGAGAGTAGGACCTCCAAAACCGCGAATTCTGTTTCCCCGTCCCCGCCACCGACCATCACATCTGCGAGGAATTTTTTCGCTTGAAGACGCGAGTTGACGTCGGAATGGTGAGCTGAAAGCATCTTCGCCAAGCCGCTCGCCTTTTCCAGAACGTGCAACGCACTCTGCATATCGCATCGCCTGGACACTATTTGATGGGCAACCTGAGCCAATAGGAAGCGAATCGCTCTCATGTTCAGGAGCGCGAAGCGCTCGCTTTGTGTTGTTGCGAGAAGACTGAAGCTCTCCGAGAGACGAAGGACGGTCTCGCATCTGAAAACGAAGCGAACAATCACATTAAAATTGACTGGTCAGCATCCTGGGAGCCAGACACAAAACTCACGAGAAGAAAGAACACGCGGGGTCTGACGAACGAAGTAGGGTTTCAACGAATCCAAGCAGTCCATTTCGAGTCGCGAGGGCTATGCATGCCATTGTTTCACAGTGAGAGAAAGATCTTGCAACATTGATCACGCGCGTAGTGAACGCACCTGACACAGGAATGAATCGAGCGACAAGTGTGCTGCACAATATGATGGAATCCAAACGTCCAAAGTCTTCGGAAGTAGACATGGGGGATGCGTAGATGGAGCCAATGTCCTACAAAAAATTCCGAATGATAAGTTTCTGCACGGTACCCATTTCTGATGTTTGTTCGATCGCACTCACATTGACGAACGATTCAAGAAGCTGGAGGCAAAACACGTTGTTCCCAATCCATAATTCACGCATCTCCTCAAGAAGAGCAAAGATCGCGTCACTGCAAGGAAAAAAAATCACATTAGACGGGGGCAAAACACTCGGACATCTATGTGTACGTACCGAAGTCTCTTGGAGGTTGATGTACTCATGGCCCAGCCAATGAAAACATCCGTCATGTCGACAAAGTGCGGTTGGACCTTGGACGTTACGAGAGCTCGCCATGCCTGCTCACATGTCGCCGGTTGATAGCAAAGCAGAGTTCTCATACCGATGGCGATCTCGTACACAATATCCTCGTCGTCAGCATTGTCGACAACTGATCGCCATACGTGGAACACAGCGGCCGTCGCAGCCTCCAGCTCTTGAAACTCGATACTCCTGTCGTCCCACACCACAATCGTGTCCGCGTGGTCGGCCACGTTATTGCCGTCTGGGGTGGGACGACGCGGTACGCGCGTCTCGGCCGCAAGCAGAAGCCCGCAGCACCAGTCGACGTACCACGGCTCCTGGGTCGGATCCATACTCACGTGGAGCGCGCACCATTCGACATACTGACGCGGACTGTGCGACGCAAGTGCCTTAAGCATTTTGATCGCATTTTCCTGGACCTCTTTGGCCGCCTTGATGGGCGTGACCACGACGCTCGCGATAATCGGCATGTACGGCTCGTAGTACGCGTACAGACTCGGCGTCGTCGGGAGCTCGCAAAAGTACGTTGCGAGCTGCTGCGCGGCCTTGCTGCGCTGCTTGATCGGCACAAGATCACCAGCGAGAACGCTCTGCATCGCAACGAGTGGGTTGAAGATCTTGTCGTCCGTCATGGGCGACGGCGTCGTCGTGGGCGACACCATGTTCACGGACGTGTCACCGCGTGGCAATGACGCCGCCTCCGAAGACGTCTGCTTCTTACTGGGCGAGCGCCGCGTCGATGCTCGCCCATTGTTGTTGCTCGCTTGTTGGCTCACGGACCGCCGCGGCGCGTCGCCGTCGGTCGCACCGCCCCCGTGGCCTCGGGCGCTGGAGGACGCCGAGGACGTCGAGGCGCGACGCGCGGACGACGAACTTCCGTGCGTACTTATGGTTTCTCGCGTCTCTCCCTCTCTCTCTTTTCCGCGGACTACCGCAGCTTCGTTTCCTCTCTTGCTTTCTTCCTTCCCCCGCAGAAGACGGCTTTCCTGGCGCTATCGCGTTGTTTTCCTGATGGGCGAAAATGGGGCCAACAAAGTCCACCACCGCCACGATGGAGACCATCACTCTGATGGATGCGGACTTTTAGCCAATCCGATACGATCAAGAGATGCTGGGTACCAAAACAAGGTAGATGTGGAAGGTGCAGTGCACAGTTGACAAAAGGTGGTGGGATCCGGTCCAGCAACTTCAAGGCCAGCCCATTTCCGGGATCTCGCACCGGAAGCTCCTCGCTCCCTCGGCAACTCTACAAGTTCCTCACTCTTGCTCCTTCGCTCTGGTTGGTTTTCCGCCGCTCGAATGAAGAAGCCGCTTTCGCCGGCGTGGATCCGAGTGGCACTCGTCGGGTCGGCGTTGGTGTACACCTCTTCGATGGTCTTTCTCTCCTTCTCGTGGCGCGATCTCGACCGCTCGTATCCGTTTCCCATACCGCCGAACCTCCGTGATGTTAGCCGCTGCTCCACTGAGCCAATGGCTGACGGTGTGGAAGTTCTCTCGTACCCTGCACGAGAATGGCGGCGGGGCGAGTTCGAGTGTCTGCGGTGGATCGCGACCGACGACGACGGCGAGCCCACAGGTGAGACCCGTGAGTGCTGGCAGCGCGTGCGCGGCGGCGAGGCCGGCGTGTGCGAGGTTCGGAACACGACGAGCGACCAGCGCTTCCACGCGATGCGAACGACATCACTCAGCCTCAAAGACGAGGCGCGGTTCACGTGCCGCTACGCGCAGCCCTTTTCCACTTTTCGCCACATCATGAAGAGTTACACGCACGACCCACCGATGGCGATCACATCGTCGCGGCACCAGCACAGAGGCATAGTCATGGCTGTGTACGACGGCGTGCTGGCGACAGCGTACGCGAGTATCCGCCAGCTTCGGGACGTCGGCTGCACGCTGCCCATCGAGCTCTGGACGCGCCACGACGAAGTCGCGAGCGACGACCGGATCGTCCAGTCGCTCGTGTCCGAGTACGGACCGATTCGGCTGCGCCTTATTCACGATCGTCGCATCTCCGGCTTCTACATCAAGGCCCATGCCGTGTACTACTCGTCCTTTACAAACGTCTTGCTGCTCGACGCCGACAACTTTGCTCTCCGCGACCCGACATCGCTCTTTTACTCGGCGGCGTTTCGCCGCCACGGTGCGATCTTCTGGCCCGACTTTTGGCACCCGGGCAACACAATCTTCAACGTCCACGCGCAGAGCCTGCTTTGGGAATTGCTGGACATGGACTATGTCGATATGCTCGAGCAGGAGAGCGGCCAGGTCCTGATTGACCGCGCGAGAAGCCGCGCCGCGCTCGATCGGCTCATGTTTCTTGCGACCCACCAGCCCAATATCCTGCGCAAGCTGCTGCTGGTCTGGGGCGACAAGGATCTGTTTCGACTCGCGTGGCTTTCCGTCGGCAAGTCGTTTCACTTCAACGATCGACGGCTGCCCGGGTCCATTGGCGTCGTGAACGAAGACCGCGAACGCTTTTGTGGACTGAGCATGGCGCAGTACGACGTTGACGGCGAGCGACTGCTGTTTGTGCACCGCAACACTGTCAAGCTCACGGGCGAACCGACTCCTGGTGATGGTCCTCCACAACGCATTTGGCATACACTGCAAGAGTACGCACTTCGCGCAAATCCGCCGCCGACTATCCAGTCTTTTAACGGCGCCAAACTCTTCAACGAGACATCGTGCTTTGGCGTGAAGCGGTTCCGGAACCCGGAGCAGGCGCATGCTCTCAAGATGCAATTGGCCGACTCGCTTGCCGAGTTGGTCGGTCTAGAGGACAAGCTCCAGTCGTACGCACACGAGGCCTGGCGAGTTGCTCACGATGGAAAAGAAGAACTATAGCTTTGACTTAGCGAAGAAACCTCTACGGGCGGAAATACGAATGACGGTCTTGAACGATCCGCGTCAGTGTGTGGATGCCGTCGATGGCGGTGACGGGGGCCGTGGTGGCTTGCTTTTGTTGGGCGAGCCCTAGCAGTTTCTCGTAGTGGAGGAAGTCCTGGGCGGCGTCCGCGACTGCTGCTGGACTTTCTGTGCGGTGCAAAACTCTTGTTTTGAGGTACGCAATCTCTCGCAACTTTCGCCAGCTTTCGAGGCGAGTGAACAGCGCTGCACTGTCGTCAAGCCATTCCACAACGCGACTATCAACCGAAGGTGAAACGGGATCCTCGTGGGTCATTGCGAGCGTAGCCTTGGCGAGTACCAGCAACGACTCGGCTCGCAACTGGAGACTTCCGTGCTCCATGACGAGCGGCATTTGCTGATCGAGCAGCACGGTCGCATCCACGAGTCGGCCCATCATTATGTAGATCTCGGCGATCACCAAATGGGCCTCAGCGAGCAATAGGTCGTATCGATTGGCCTGGCAAATCTGGATCGCGTCGAGCACCGCGGGTAGAGCATCGAACGGACTGTGTGGGGCACGCGAGAGCCTCGTGTAGTCGCTCTTGAGAACCAGTACCTGCGCCAGCACGTATTCGTACCCTCGCTCTCGACACAGCTCCTCCAACTCGTCGAGCTGCTGAAAGCACCGCAGGTATTGTTCGCTCTCGCCCCAGAGATGGCACTGCAAGACCAGCGCTTCGATTCGCGCAGGCACATCACTCGATGACGACGACAGCGCGATGAGGTGCGACACGTAGGCGTCGGCGAGTGCAAACTCACCACGGTTGATACACCATAGTGCCAGCACACGATGGAGCGTTCGCTGGAGCACTTTGTTGCGAAGCAGCAGTTGGTGACGGTGAAGCTCAGGCTGTCGCAGCACATCTTGCAGCACCCGGAACGCACCTACATATTGCGTGTGGCCTCCGCCAGGGTCGTTGTCGCCATCCAAATCGGCCGACCATTCGACTCGAGCCAGTACCATGCGGCTGAGCCACGCCGCGAGTTCGCTCGAGCTGGCGGTTTCCCTGTAGGCGGTCCAAAACACATTGTCGAACGAGTCACCGAGCGCGCGTGCCCCATAGATTTGCCAGCCAATCGCGGCTGCGACGCGCGACTTGCCCTGCAGCGACCACATCATCCGCAAGACAGCTTCGACCGAGTGCTTCCACGTCATGCCGTTGTTTTTTCCCCCGTCTGACCGTCCAGCACCGGCTAAACCGCCTTGCTGGAGTTGCTGCTGCATGTTGACGAGATTGCCCAGTGTTCTTCCCGGGGGGCCCGTACCGGCCGATGGCGAACCACCTATGCTCTCGCTCACATCCCTCAATATGTGGTCGATGTCACTCAACCGAGACCACAAATCAAGCGGGCGTGGTGACGGGAAATGCGCGATCGCCATGAGTCTCGGGGTTGATGAAGATGCGGAAGATCCACCACCTAGAGTCATGTCGTGCTCGAGTGCTGTGAGAGAGACAAGCACTCGGAGCGATGGAAGAGACAACTCCTCAGCACGCTCGAGCGCGCTCGCGATTAGCGCCGCGACTTGGTGGCGCGGCTTGCCCTGCACGAGCTGAACGCGCGCAAACCACGAGAGTGCGAACGCCACACAAATGTGGTCTCCATGGTGCTGCGCGATACGGATTGCCTCCTGGATCGAGTCTTGCGCGGCGTCAAAGCGGTCGAAAGCGATGTGCAGACCTGCTAAGTTGAGGGCTGCGTACTGCACGCCCGATCCCACGAAGTGGAGCCCACTCATCGACGAGGTGGCACCAGTCCCAGGAGGAGGACCAGCCGGGTCTGCGCTACTCACAGCAATAGCGGCAGTAGCGGCTTTCTGTCGTGCACGCAGTGTGCGCCGGAATTGTTGCGTGCGAACGAGCGCAATGTCGTGGTACCGATAGAGAGCCTCCAGCGCCGATTCGTACTCACGGCTGTTGACCGCGTCGAGGTACTTGACAAATAACGCATCCGGATCAAGCGCCTTTTGAAGCGGCTCGAGAACGCGCTCGGATGTGGGTCCGATTAATGGCAGCGTCAGTCCTTGTTCGAGTGCTTGGATCGTGTCATGGAGGTAGTACTCCGTCTGGTCGCGTGATAAGCCATTCAGTTGCGTCGGAGTCGGGGACGGCTCTGCCACGTGGGGTTTGAAGGTGCTCATGACATCAGGGGTAACTTCCTCTTGGGTCGCCGGGAGTGTGAGCGAGTTGAACGGACTAGAATCTGAGCGATCGCGCTTCCCACCGACGATCGGCGACAAGGGCAAATCATCGAGGTCGTCACCTTGCTTCCACAGAAACCGCGTCGACGGCGACGTCGTGAGCGAAAGCGAAATGTCGCCGCTGTTGCGGCGCGCGGACGATTGGCGGTCGGCGTATTCGTCTCGGTATCGGGTGACTTCGTCAAATAGGCGCGAGAGCCCTTCAAATAAGAAGCGGTTCACCGCTACGACGAACCGCCGAACAAAGAGTCCAAACACACTCTTGCGCACAAGCAGCACGTTCGTGGCGTCGCCCTGCGGCTCCATGGCGTCACCGGTGGCTGTGCGTGTAAGCGGTGCTACACACTCGGCGATCGCATCCACAACATCGCCCACGGCGTCGGGCGAGTCGACCGTCGCCAGCACGTGAAGCACTTCGTCGACGAGTACTGTAGCATCCTCGGGCCGCGCTCGCAGCGTGCGCTGGAGCCGCTGGAAGAGCGCATCAAGCCCCGTCGGATCGGCGTCGCCATTCGTGGTATTGATCGCGTCGTGTGGGCGGGTGATCTCGCCGAGCAGAAACTGCGCGAGCGCCGAGACCGACGTCCGTGCGATGGTCTTGCGCTCCAGCAGCGAGCGGTCGGCACTGAGTATGGAGCTGTCGGCGTTCTGCGCCTCATAGTCGTCGTCCTCCAAGTGGCGTACGTACGCGGCCACGAGCAGGCTCAGCGTCAGCACGTAGCCGTTCGCCGCCATTTTCGATTTTTGGGGAATGCTGGTAAACCATAAAGTTAACGGTTACCGGTACAGTCACCGGTATTTTTATTTGCTTCTTTTTAACCAATCAGATGAGGGATAAGACATGGCTTCAGAATCTCGTCTTGTCATTCTGTGACGAGGCAGTGAGGGTGGCTCACGTGCAGCATTCAGCAGAACGAACGGACACAATATACAGCTCAGCTCCGAAGACATGTCAATGAGAGTTGTGGAGACGCCTGTCGAGCCGCTCGTGCTGGGAGACGACTACTCGGTCTCCTACATCCCAACCACTGAAGCCGTCGCGACGCGAAAGGAGAAGCTGTCACCAAGCCACGTTGACCTGACGGATGATGACGAAGACGACGTAGACGAGGGGGAGGAAGAATCGAGCGACCCGCCTCAAAGCGCTGCTGCGTTGCAGTGTGTGGAGCCTTTGACACAGGATCGAGTGCACAATCTGCGGCCAGACATTCCGAGTCTGTCAGATACGCAGAACCCCTTGGTCGAGGAATCTGACCGACTCCAAAGCGCCGTTGTCGAGCAGACACCTGAGCTAAAAGACGAAGAAGCCGACAAGGGCGTATGCACAGAGAAGCTTGAATGCCCAGAAGTCGCCGCGGAGAGCCCTCACCAGCAGGTATCCGAGTCAGTGCCAGAAGTGGAGGCCGAATCAGGTGTCACACTCGCACTTCTGCATGACTTCCTGTACCACAAGGTGCGAATCTCATCGCTTGAGATCAACCACAGCGTTTTGCTTCGCTTTGTTTAACCCTCTGACATGTTATCGCTGGAATAGGTCGTCGAGAACCAGTGCAACTCCCACGCCAAGGAAGTTCTAGAATGTGAGTGACCCCGCGCGTGCTATTTCGCTTCATTAACATGCTCACCAATCCCTGTTTTGAAACGGAGTATAGTCGTAACGAGTAACTTCACGGATGCTCAACTGGTCGAGATCACTCCACAAGTCGTTCAAATGCTGTCCCAAAAGTTCCAAGACCAAGCAAAGGGACAAGAAGTCTCGATCGACATCCAGACGTCGCTTTGTCTCGTCGAGCAAATGCTTCTGCCTGTGGGAAGACGCTCACCTCTGCAGGACATGTATACCGCCGAGGAAGAAGAAATGCTCAATCAATTGGTGGGCACAGGGGGCAGCAGCAAGAACGTGCTGTACCAGTAGTCGAGGGAACAAAGGAAACACCAGTTGAAGGGTAGAATTACCACGTTTATCACTCAATTTGCTCCGAAAACTCGGTTTTCAGTACTATAAACAAGATTATTTCATATCCAGCGGCAAGTAATCGTGTTTAGGGGAAGTTTGCACTTGCCCAGTCAATTCAGAAGACCAACTGACACCCGCCCTTCCTTTTTATTCTGTCTCATGCAGTACTCTCCCCCCTCTCTCGTTCTCTCCTTTTCCCCACCCACCTCATTTTCAAGCGACGGCCTCCAAGGGAAACCATGGCGTTTAATGGCGACTACGTCTTTGGCGCGGCGCTCACGGCGGAGCTCAAGGGCGAGATCAAGAAGCGCTCGGAGGAGAAGCTAGCAGAGATGCTGGGCGTGGAAGTGGACATGCACACGATGGCGGTACGTTGATTTATTTTGTCTCCACTGAGCGAGCGGCACGCGGGGATTCAAGGTGGCGGCGGTCGGCGACTACTCTCTCTCTCTCTCTCTCTCTTCCCACTCGTGCTCTAGAGGTGAGTTAGAGCGTTCCCATCGAGAGGCGAAAGCGTGTGTATGTGTGTGGTAGGCGCCGGCGGGTCGTGCGGGGGGCGAGGCCGCGACGTCGGAGAGAAGGCGCTTGCAGCACACGCAGGGAAGGCGCTGTATATGCTGTATATGTTGCGTATACGTTGCGTGTCCTGGAGCAAAAAAAAAGTGGGAGAACAACGAAAAAAGAAAAAAAAGGAGAGCGGTCGAACGGGCCGCCACTTCCAGGATCCCGCGTGTCAGCAAAGCCGTAGGAACCGGGAACCGATTTGTGACGTGTGATTTGATCTACCGAAAAAACCAAGGAATACGTCGGCGTGCTGATCGGCAACAAGAAATCAATGGCCCAGATCGCCCACGATCTCGTGGATTTCATCGGAGACGAGCACGCGCAGACTTTTGTCGCGTGGCTCAGCGGCACGCTGCCCACGTTTGAGACCGGGCCAAGCGAAGAAGCAAATAAGATCAGCGAAGAAGAAGAAGAAGACGACGCCGACAGCCTCGCACCGCCGTCTTCAAGCACTTTGGAACAGCAGCAGCAGCAACAGCAGCAGCAGCCACCGCCCAAGGGACGTGTGATCAGTCTCAAGAATGTGACTTCTTCGGCACCGGTGCCTCCCAAGAAAGTGATCTCGCTCAGCGGCGGCACAGTGCGCTCGCTGAACCGTGGCGGCGACGATATGAGCGACGCACTCGCACGGCGATCGCAACGCTTTGGCATCCCCGAGAAGCCCGCGACGACAATCCAGCAGACGAAGAACTCAAGAGCAGCAGACAAGGACAGCAGCGACGCACGTGGTACCAAGCGCAAGGCCGAAGGCAACGAGGCACAGCAGCAAAAGCGACCGAATAGCGCGCGCTTGTCGCAGCTGCTTGGTCCTCCAGTGAACGTGGACCAGGCCGAGCTGGATGCTCGTGATAGCCTGCAACAGTCGAACAAGCGCAAGAAGACTGGACGCGGGGATGATCGAGACAATCGAGGTGCCCGCAACGAGCAAGAGAACCAGCGCGACACGGATGGCAATGGCCGTCGTCAGAACCGACGGAGACAGGACAGCGACAACAAGGACGCAGCCCAGCCGCCCCTTCCCCCAGGCTCGCCTCGTGACCGTGATCGCTCTGGACGGTCCGATCGTGGAGGACGCAATGACCGTACCGACCGCAATGATCGCAACGATCGTAATGACCGCGATGGACGCGATACCCGTGATGGACGTGGTGACCCACGTGGATTCCATCCCCAAGGTGGCTTCCGTGGCCCCCCAGGCTACGGCGGGTTTGCTCCACCGGTACGTTTGATCAACTTGGATGGTGTACTTGACCGGATCTACAGATGGGATTTACTCACGTTGCTCTTGTATGTGATTGCAGCCTTACGGACACCCTATGGGATACTTCCCCCCGCCGTACGGTATGCCTCCTCCTTATGGTATGGGCTTCCCGCCGCAAGGCATGCCTCCCGGACCGTATATGCAACCGCCAATGCCGCCTGGACCGCCGAAGCAACACTACCAGCCGCGTGGCGCTCCTCGGCCGTTCCAGAACAAGAAGTGGGTTAACCCGAACACTGTCAAAGCCGAAGGTGAAACGACAGCCGACGGGTCGAACGCTGAAGAAGCAAGTGGCAGCAGTGCTGGTCCAGCGGGTGGCGGAGTTAACCCGAACATGCAAACACCGTACATGCCGCGGAACCCTTACTACAACGCCCAGATGCGTCCGCGTTTCCAGAACAAGACTTGGGTGCGTGCCGACCCTGCCAAGGAGGAAGAATTGTCTTCGAGTCTACCGCAGACACCACCGCGCGA
This sequence comes from Pythium phragmitis, assembly GCA_023335925.1. NCBI lineage: Eukaryota > Oomycota > Peronosporomycetes > Pythiales > Pythiaceae > Pythium > Pythium phragmitis. The sequence continues at coordinate 1,412 of JAADVZ010000554.1, read as the reverse complement.
GGAGACCGAAAGCATGCAATAATGAAGCTGCACCTTGCGGACGGACTGTCCTCTTTGACAACGTGGTCCAACATTTTCTCGGCAGCAGTTGCTCAGTAGTAGATTTCGAACGAAATGGACGTCTCACAGTCTTAGATTTACCATATCCCTGTTCCCAGGCCAGACGCAGTGCATCGGCATCGACTGAAGGCACCCATCAACCGTTACTAATTCAGCACCAGTGTGAACATTCGTCTCCCACCGTGATACTACTATTACAAGAGCATGTTGTGCGCTGCCTTTGGTCCCGATGCTTCTTTGATCGGCATTACGTCCCTGTTTGTTGACAAATCACCGGACTCTCGATGCACCACAGTGAAGCACTACGCTGACCGTGCCGTCTTTGCACCCTGCAAAACTCAAGTACTGCTGTCCCCGTTACGTCCTTTTGATTTCCTAAATTATACGCACGACGTTGGAGAACGTTCCCAAGAACCGCATCACCAACACGATTCTTCGCGAGGTCGTGACGACGCGCGTCCCCAAGTCGCCCTCGCTGTGCCCCTGGCTCTATGGCAAGGTTCCGGGCACTGGCGACGTGCCCGATACGACGCTCCATCTCGGCTTCACGCAGCGCGACTGGCAGCCGCGCGTGCAACAAGAAGCGCTCGTACGGTACGTATGAGCGAGTCGAGCGCCACCTTCCTTGCTCCCACCGCTCTCGACGCCGCCAACGAGACCACCAAGCGCCAGTTCTTTTTGAACCGACTGCCCGTGGCAATGGCGGGCATCGTGCCCAGCCAAAAGAGCCTCTCTCCCACGTTGATATCTCGCCGTCGCTCCGGTTCGACGCGATCACGTTCGAGTTTGAGATCAACCGCCTCGCGTATGGCAACACCACGACTCGCGACCAGACCACGCGGTACAAGACCCTTGACACCTCGCAGAGATGCGGGCCGTGGCCGGCGCTCTGCCTAGTTGAAAAGCGTGATTACATGAGCTTCGACAATGCAGACCACATGCACTATGGCACGCCCACTCAAGTCAGCACATTCGCTGCCTGCATCAATAGCTATGGCACCGAAGAGATGATGTTGCCGCCTTCCGCAGAGGTGCGCTTCACCCTCGAGTGCGATCGGACCTCCACAACTCGTCGCTGTTCGTCGTATGCGTCGGCAAGCAGCTCGTCGCCGACAGACTCTGGCAAAACAAGTCGGCAAACGCGACGGGTGTTCGACAAGAACGACTCGGTCGTGGTCAAGAACATCTGGAAAATCTACTCGTAGTTAGGAAGAATTCCCTCCGGGTCACAGATGGGTCACACAGTGCCTTAGGTCACACCACTTTTCCCACACAATAATGGGAACTGTGACCCGAAAAAAGAGAACGCGCTAAATCAGTTAGTACATTGCTATGGCTTGGAGCGAGAGCAC
>JAADVZ010000553.1:0-20901 GCA_023335925.1 Pythium phragmitis | reverse complement strand
GGCTGCGTCATTCACTTGGGGTGACATTTTTGTAATATAGGAGAAATGCCAGTTACATAAAAATCGACCACAATAGAGGAGCGCTGCCTATGAGATCCCGCTGCCTATGAGATATAGAAGTGAGTATTCTGCTCACGCCTGAGTCTGCGGCAGTAGCGTCGTGCCTCCACTAACATTGAGCTGCGCGTCCATTGCTTTGGCACTTTCGAGTTGTTTCCGCGGCGTGCTCGGTGCCGCCACGGCAACTGCCGGCTGAGGTGGCGACTGGATCTGCTGCTGCTGGGCCTGGTCCGCCACGGTCGGCGGCTCACTACAATCCAAGTCCCCGTTGTGAGTTACCAGCCCAGCCCACTGCTTCCCTCCACGCCGCTATGATACGCACCTGCCCGTGGCCGCTCGGTAGACGCTCCGCACAAACTCGAGCTCGGTCTGCGCTCTCGCGAGTTGCTCGGTCAGCAGCTTACACTTCGCATCCAACTCTATCGAATGTACCCATGTGTCACGTACGGTATCCAATAGCCCTACCACTACCATACTTCAGTACCTTCGTACGTGGCCTTGCGCTTGCCCTCGCCACCCAAGTGGGCCACGATCGCTGCGTTCGTGGACGCGATCGGGTCTTTGGGCGGGTCCATGATGAGCGGATTCACAAATATTTGGAATTCGATCCGCGCGTTTTGTAGAAATTCCACAAACCCCGGCGTCACGACGGCGACGTGGTGGACACACGTATAGTCAAAGACCGGGTTCCGCGTATTTTGCTCCACGCTCTCGGTCGTGAAGAGCTCGCCCATGAACTCGTACTGCACGTACGCGAGGTCTGTGATGAGCGGCAGGCCCGTGGCTCCCTTGATCTGGATGCGGTACGTCCAGGGCTTGCCCACGAGGTCCTCTGGATTCTCCACGTCCGGCAGATCGTCCTCATGATGCTGGTCCGGCTCGGGGGACGACAGCGGTGTCCACGAGACTTCGAGCTTGCCAACAGTATTGAACGGCGGCACAGCCAGCTTGATATTCAGCTGCGTCTCCTCGGGCTCCGTCTCCAAGTAGTAGAGCAAGTACTCGGGGAACGTCGTGGCCGAGCCGACGTGGAACGAATTGTCAAAGAGCAGCGTGATGGGGTCGTGGCCGGGCGGCGCCGCGTACTCGCGGTCGTTCATGATGGCGTTGCGCAGAAACGCCACCTCGTCTTTGAGCAGAGCGTGCGCCTTGACAAACTCAAAGACGTCGAGGAAAATGGTCTCGTCCGTGAGCTCGTTGTGGACCTTGATCTTGACCTTGGGGATCGCTGTCGCAGTCGTCGTCGTGGACGGACCCAGCGCGCGTCCGTCCGAGCCGACGCTCGCCGTGCTGCTTTGCAGCGCCGTCTCGAAGCTCAGCATGTCGCGGTTCAGCGCCTTGACGATCTGCTTGAGCTCAACCATTTTCGGCAGCACCTCGCGTAGTTCCTGGTCGTTGACCTGCCGCGCGAGCAGCTCGCGCTCGCGCTCGGCCTGGCGCGCGGCTTCCTCCGCCAACGCCTTGGCAGCTTGCGCAGCAGCCTCAGCGGCCGCGGCAGCGTCTCCGTCTCCGGTATTCTTGGCCGCTTCGGCCGCCGCCATCGCTGCTGCCTCGGCCGCAGCCTGGGCCGCCGCCTCGGCCTCTTGCTTTTGCCGTTCCCACTGGGCCTTTTCGTCTTCAAACTTGCGCATTTGCGCTTGCAGCTCGGCGAGCGCCGCGGCTTCGGCCGCGCTCGTGCCGGCATTCGGCGCGGCCTGCTGAAGCCCTTGCTGGTACTCGCGTGCGGCGTCGTCGGCGCTCGGAGGGTCCTGCGCCGGCGGCTCTTTGCCCGGGTATACAAACAGCATGAGCTCGTTGCCAATCACAACGCGGTCAAAGCATTGCAGCGGGACGCGATCCACTGGCGGGCCCGCATTGGATGCCTTGGCGAGACGCACGCCGTTGTGGAAGACGTCGCCCATGCCGGCGCAGAGAAAGACCTGCTCGTGGTCCTTGTCAAACTCGAACGCACAGTGGTCGTCCACGACCGAGAGCGACAGTGGCTTGATGTCGCCGTTCGTCCCCAGAGTCGTGCGCGGCGACTCCAAGAGAAACATGAAGCGCCTGCTGCGGTACGCGTCGACGTCGAGGTTGATGAGAAACGGCGACGTCGTGTCGCTCGCAAAGTGCGCCAAGTGGACGCCGCGCTTGCCGTACTCTTCCTGCTGGCGCTCGAGAAACTCGTCCTGGGCGTTCTTCTTCTTTCGCGGCTTCTTGAGGTTGCCTCCCGCTTCCCCACCTTCTTCCTCCTCTTCTTCCTCACCGGCAAGCACGCGCTCGAGCTGCCGCTGCTTGGCCGCGAGCATCTCACTGATCTGGTCGACCTGGTCCTCTCCTCCTCCCCCACCTCCTCCTCCGCTTCCTCCTCCTTCTCCACGCAGCTTGGCCATCTTCTCGTTCTCTTGCTTGAGCTGCTGCACGAGCAGCTTCATCTGCTCGAGCTCGGCCATGAGCTTGCGCTCGGCGGCGCTCGCGGCGGCACTCGCCTTCTTCGGCTGGAGCTTGATCACGGACGCGTTCTTGGCAAAGCCGAGCGTCGAGAACGTGTAGTTGTGGAACTTGACCTCAGGTCGGATCGCACAGAAGAGGTACGTTCTCGCCTGGAGCATAGTGTCTTTGAGGTACTTGCAGAGAAAGTACGAGTTGCAGCCCGGGATGGACACGCCCGGCTTGAGCTTGTTGGCCTTGACGGCCTCGGCCATCTTCATGAAGAACTGCGCCATCTCGGTGAGCGACAGGTTGATCTTCTTGCCCTGGTCCTGGAGCTCCTTGGACTTGGCCGGGTCCGGGTGCGCGCCCACAAACTTGTGCTCAATGTCGCCATTGTCAAAAACGACCTTTTTGTACTCGGCATAGACGATATCCCCGGCCGGCTCCGTCCCGGCGAGATCGCATACGTACACGCGGCCGCGCTGCTTCATGCCGTCTCGCTCGGGGTCGGGCTTTTCGACCTCGAGCGTCATGATGCAGTGGCCACGCGTGGACTGGTGGTTAAACTGCGTCGGTGCAATGGCCTTGCGCGCGTTCGCGGCCATGAACGTCTTGCGCAGGTCGTTCCAGTCCTTAAGCACGACCGACTGGCACCACTCAATGTCCGTGAAGCCGTCGGGGTCCTTGCGCATGCCCGACTTGTACTGCTGCTCCTGGGCGACTGGCGACATGAGATCACGGACGGTATCCACGACGTTTTGGAAGTATTTCATGGAGATTTTCCAGCCGTCCTGCTTCTCCTTGAAGAGCTCGTACGCGAGCCGCGGGAAAATGCCCCACATTGCGTGGGGCTCTTCGTGCTTAAACCAGGCCTCGGGAATGTCGACGGCGTCCGGGCCAAAGACCGTAAAGGTCTTGCCGGACCCCGACAGTCCATAGGCGAAAAGCACGACGGCGTTGCCGGTCAAAAGGTCTTCTTTGATCTTCATGCCAACGGCCTCGTAGGCCATTTGCTGGTTCACGAGCTGCATCTGGTCGGCCTCGGGGGGCGCGTCCAGCACGTGGCGCTGGTACCCATAGGCACTCCACCACGCGTACGAGAACGCGAACCGCGTGGTCGAGTAGCTCGAGTTGATGAGCTGCACTTCGCCTTCTTCCTCGCCCGACTGCGTGAGCACGACACCCAGCTTGTCGTCGACCGTGAACGGCCGACAGCGGATCGAGACCTTGATGCTCACGCTCATGGTGTGTGGCCACAACCAACAATACGCTGCGTGTACGATCCGCCGAAGCGGCGCCGTTATAAACGGGCAGAGATGCCGAACCGCCGCCTCGACGTCCCCAACCGACGGGCGGTGCGTTGTCAGTCGAGAGCGACCCGTGGAATTCCAGGGCGCGCGAGCAGGTATGACGATCTAGCACACCATTGACGGTCGGGAAGCGGCGCCATCAAAATGAGTGACGTCGCGGTTCTCATCTTCGCTCGATGAATTTTGCAGTCATGCTCGGTCCATTCACCGTGTGAGGTTTATTAGAAGAAAAAGTGAAGCCATTTGGGGAGCTGAGTTATTTATGGGCCATTCAATGCACTATGATTGGCTGTAATTCGGTAAATCGGTCAACCATTGGTCAAAAATGAAGTTTCAGACCACCGTCAACTCCTATCTCCGCCACGAACTCACCCCGGCGGGTCTTCGTCTCTGCGTGCTAGTTGAATTGCCATCTCACCAGCGAACCACGCCAGCTCGCGGGTGGTTCCACCCGAGAGCACACTATTGGCAACGCCCTGTGTCATCGATGGCAGCGGTGGGCACGCCGCCCGTTGCATCGGCTTCGAGCAGCGGGAGTGTCTTCGCGCGCGTGAGCGGCAAGCTGTCGATCGTCACGGCCGGTCTAAGCAGTGGCGCTGGTCTACCGGCTGTGTCTGCGAGTGACAATGGTGCTCTCACGTCCCGCACGCCGCGTAGAGAATCTGGCGTTAAAGGGGGTTTTGGTCCTCGCAGTAAGCAGCCTCCAGCAAAGGCCGCTCCGCCTCCAGTAGCCGCGGCATCGCCCGCCAGTGATGCTTCTACGATGGACACGACCGCCTGGGACAATCTGGGTGCAGAGGTTGGCGTAGGCAAGATCAAGTCGGTCTCTGCTGGATCGCGTCGCTGGGGGTTGGTCCGAAAAGGTATCGTGCCCAACCCCGCAATCATGAAGGTCAACGAAAAAGTCCTCCAGATCATCCAGTACGAGGTTATATACAGTAGCTTCGATCGCATGGGCCTCTGAAGCTGACGTTCCATGTATGTGCGGAGATTAGTACGTTGCGCAAACCGCCCGAGGACCGCGGCGAGAGCGACATCAAGCTGCTCTACACGTGGCTCATGAACCAGGAAAAGCTCAGCTCGCTCTTCACGACCATGTCCGAGATCTCGGCCAAGAAGCTGTGCAAGGAAATGGAGTTTCTCCACCTCGCATCGGGCGACGTCGTCGTAAACCAGGGCGAGAAAGGCAACACGTGCTTTGTACGTTTTCTTCTATCGATGACGTGGTGAAAAATCAACATTTGACTTGTTTTTTTGTATCCAGATCCTCATCAGCGGACTCGTGACCGTATTTGTGCGCAGCAGCGACGAACAGAAGAAGTACCACCGCGTGACCCGCGCAGCGGTCGACGGCTCGGACGCTCGCGCACTCATGGAGCAGGGGCTCATCACCTTTGGCGTGCCGGTCGCGACGCTCAAGCCCGGCGCGACGTTTGGCGAGCTCTGTCTCATCGAGCCCGACTCGAAACGCAGCGCGACGGTCGTCGTCGACGCGGCCGCTCAAGTCGCCAACTTTATCGTGCTCACAGCGGCCTCGTACTTAAGGTTGACACGCTCGCAGACCATCGAAGGCACGATTACGGACCACATTGCGTTCCTCCAGCACACGCTGCTCTTCCGCAAGTGGTCGAAAATGCGTACGTTTTATGTGCGTGTACCTGCCCATCAATCACTGGTCTTACAGTCCATCAATCAAAACGACCCACACGGCCTATTGATCTGCAGAGCTCATGCACTTGGTCAACTCGATGAAGCTGCTGAGCATCCCAGCTGGGGTACGTAGATGGCTCAGAACCAAGTGGGCATCTCCCGTCGTTTTCTAAAGGGCGGCTACTCGTCCAGCAACACATTGTTCACAAAGGCGCCGACGCCGACTCGTTGTTCCTCGTGCTGCGTGGCGAAGCACAAGAGTGTGTGCGCATCATGCTCCATGAGCAGCAGCAGCACAGCGACGTGGGAAGCGGTGCGGACGAGACCCCGCGAAGCGTCCAGCACTGTGTGACCGTGCAGCTCACGTTCCTCGGTAAGTTCGACGTCGCGGGCGAGTACCTCGCGGCCGAGAAAAAAGTCGTGACGTGTCCCATCGATATTCGCGCCGTCACGGACGTCGACTGCCTCGTGCTCAATGTAAGAGTGCTCGTACTGTTATTGGGATCTCCCTTTTCCCAGTGTATTAAACGATCGGGTGTCCCTCCTTGTCGAAATCCTCTAGCGCAAACTCTTCAACCTCCATTTCAACGGCAAGGACGTCAAGAAGCACGCGGCCAAGGCTCTCAAGCGGCTGCGCGTAATCGCCCAGCAGCGCGAGACGTGGCGCGAGACCCGCATCGAGCAGGCCATGCAGTATCCGAACCTGCGGGTGCCCATCACGCGCAAGCTCATGAGGCTCAGCGGCAACTGCTGCGTCATTTGCGGACGCGACACGCACGTCGCCGGCGACGAGCTGTGCATGGAACTCGCGACGTACCGCATGGACGACGAGAAGAAGAAGAAAAAGTCCCAGACCAAGGAGACCCGCGCCGTGAGCAAGCACCGCATTAGCGTGGTCGTGCCCCACGCAGCGGTGGCACGGGCCCATGCCAAGGCCAAGGCGTCCCGCCTGCCGGCGCTGAGTGAAGACGTTGACGGCGAAGACGACGACGACGACGAGACCTCCGAGGAGGAAGCAGAAACAGGGAGCCCCAGCAGACACCAGCGGAGGCTCGGCCACCGGCTCGTCAAGAGACAGTGGAAGGCTGCCGAGCGAGCTGGGCTGACACGGCAGCCTCAGCGACCCGCCACGACGCCGGCGTTGGAGACGCCGTCGTCCTTCCTGAACCCGCGGCATTCGCAGAGCGTGTCGATCACACGGGAGCAGCACGTGTCCAACAGGACCCTGCTTCTCCAGCAGCAGCAAGCAAGGCAGGGAAAGCTGCGAACGGAGATGGAGAACGAGGTCCAGCGGATACGCGCGTCCTGGCCATACGGATGGAGAGACCTCGAGACAGTGGATACGGATACGCTGCCGCATTTTGAGCGACTCTACCGCAACGCTAAGCGCCCCGCGTCTCCCCCCAAGACAGCGAGATGACGAGGACAAGGCCAGGGGCGGAATAATAAACTTATACTAATTAGAGATCCACACGAACAACGAAAGACGACGTGGGTAGCGGCCTTCGGACGGTCTCGACTCGACGCCCTCGAAAGGTGCCGCAGAAGTATGGAGGAGCACGGCGAACGCATGCACGCCCTGCTAACACTAGTAGCCTGACTAAACTCTCTTTCACCTCGCCAGAAGACAGAGAGAGGGGAGAGAGGAGAAAGAGACAGAGAGGGGATGGATGGACATCTTAGAACGCGACTTCCTTGGTCACGCCGTCGTCTTGCATCTCGGGACCACCCTTCAGCATCTTGTGGTGCGCGAGGTCTTCGATGTAGTCGTTCGACGTCATGTACTGCGTCACCGTCTTGCCCAACACCATCAAGACTTCGACGGCTTGGTGGTCGATCGACTCGCGCGGGTATCGATCGGCGACACACAGATCGCCAATGACCTCGCCGCCCATGATCAACGGAATACCCACAAAGAATTGGAGCTTGGCCGTGTTCCGCTTCTCGCCGGCGATCCGCTTGTCGGCCGACACATCCAACACGATACAGGGCTTGCCCCTACTTGCGATGCGACGGAAGGTCGGCAGCGACCGCGGCAGATCCGGTTGCGGCTGGCCGTCAAAGTAGTTCACCAATTCGAAATCGTCCGTGCGAATGCCGGCCATTGCACAGTCGAGAGTCTGCATCGCCAGCATACAGATCTCTTCAAAGTCGTCGTTGAAAAAATTCGTGCGCTTCAGACTCGCGCTTGACTGCTTGCCGCGCTGCATGCTCGGCATGGACTGGAGCGGCGGCTGCGTCAAAGAACCAGTCGCTCCGCTGCGGTTACGAGGTGACAGATCGAGATCTGCCTCACTGAATGACGAACCCTTGGAGTACGTCGACGAGATACTAGACGAGTAACCTCCTGTCGCCGACGAGCCTGTCTTGTACTGGTTGTGGTGGTGGCCGTGCATCGGTGGCAGCGCACCGACGGCGTCAGCATCGTTGTCCGACCGTCGCGACTCTTCCGAGCTCGTCGAGACGCCCGACGAGTTGGACACGACGCTCAAGTTGATGTTCTTGTTGCCGAACATTTGGGGGTTGCTGCCACGCGCATTCGTGTGTCCATTGCCGTTGGTCGTCATTCCGGTCGCCGGCTGCTGCGACGTCATGGTCGAGAACCCCGGCTGCGACGACGGCTCGGTGGTCGTCGACTTGCCGAGACAGGCCTTGCAGACCCGCACCTTGGCGGCGGACGAGTCCTGGTCGTTCACGACCTTAAACACGGTGCAGTTGCCGCACACGACTTCGCCACAGACGCGACAGTGGTGCTTGCGCTTAAGCATGCCGAACGTCTGCACACAGAGCGAGCAGTTGTTGCGTTCTTTGTCCGAGACCCACTCGCGCTTGTTGGCGAGGCTCGCCGGCTGGAAGAGCAGGTGCTGCACGGTCGCCTGGAGATTGCCGAGGTCGTGGGCGAGGCGCATGGACAGTGCCTTGACTCCCGAGCTCACGGCGTTGCTATCGCTGGCCTTGCGCATGGAGAACGTCATGGCCACCGAGACGATGCCCTCCTCGGGCGTCTGCGTGACCACGTACGAACTCGGCTCAAAGAGCGTGAGTCCAAACGTATCCGACTTGGCGCGAATGCCGTACCGCGCGCCGACGCCGTCGTACGATTCGAACTTGCACACGCCGACGGTGCCAAACTGGCGGTGGTTGCGCACGACTGTCGTGTACTCCCGCACGCAGAATTCCTTGCCCTTGCCGAGCGTCTTTTTGCCGTTCGAGAAGGCGACCCACTTTAGCGCGAGCGACTCGGCGTCGCGGTTGTGCTGCGCGTGGGCGTGGAGCACTTCGCTGTCGAGAAACACTTTGCTGTGGAGCATCTTGGTAAACTGGCGAAAGCTCGACGAGTCGGGCGAACGGAAACACTCGGTCACGTTCGCGACCGTGCCCGTGACGCGCGTGACGGCGCGCACCGAGTAGGACGGCTTTTCGTTGTTCTTGCAGTGCAAGTAGACGCTCGTGCTGCCCTTCTTGGCCTCGAGCGACCAGACGCTCAGGTCCAGTGCGTCGCGCACGACGTCGTCCACCTCAGCACGCTCGGCCTGGTACCACACGTCCAGGTCCACGTCCGGAGGCCAGCTCGCGGCCAAGGACGGCGGGGCCAGCGACGCGTCGGACGGCGACCGCAGGTACGTCGGGGCATCATTGTTGTCGCTATAATCTACGCTCATCTGGGGGAGAGAAACAAGAGGGGGGAAATAGTGAGTTTCTGCGGCTCGTTTTGGCGCGAGTACGAGTCCATTCTCGCTCCGGATTGCACGGGCGGAAGGCCCGTGGACGCGGCGTCCGCATGGACGTCGTCTCCACAGGGGTGGTTCCGACGGTGGCGTTATACAGCCGCGTCACGGAGGGTCACAGGATATCCATGCCTTACCTTTGCAGAAGGGGAGGGGGATGTTTCCCTTGATGAAGAAGCCGCCAATGGATAATGCCAAGAGGAAGCGAGAGAGCTTTTGTCTGGACGCTTCCTCACAACTCTGGACGAGGACGAAAGGCAGACTGAAATTCAGTCACTGAATCGTATTTACCGGTCCACTCACAAAACCACACGAGCGGACGGGCTCGGGGTTCGGACGACTGCCGTGTGTGTTACAGATGGAAGCAACAAAATCTGACATGCGAGTGCTCATCGCCAGGTGGGAGTCCCACTGGGATCCACACCTTTGTAACGTGATCCTCACTTTCACAATCAAACAGCAGACCCTAAACCTGATCGGCTCAACTTGTGAAAACTCTCCCATCTTGTCTCGATTCACACTTCATACTTTGAATCGAACCCCAGGATGACAAGGCCGCCATTTTAGGGCTAGGTTCTACTGTCACCAGCTCAAGATCACAAGTCTTCTTCGTTCAAAATACCATTCCTTCAAGAACCAATCAGCATACGTCACCAGCGGACGCGTCCGCCGCCCCTTCCCCTCTCACTCCATAGATTCTGATCTCTTTCCAAGGACGGTGCCAGCATTCGCCAGGCACCTGCGACGCATAGTGCAATTCGCAATGCGGCTATGGACAGTTCACATGGTCGGCGCGGCCTGAACTGGAATCCATCCATGCCGATCTGGGCGGTTTGCGATTGACCATGTCGACTGTAATGGGTATTCCAGTAAATGGGGCCGCCCATCCATCAATCGACAGCGCCAATGTGCACAACCGTTGTGTCAACGGGCCGATGTTGGGCTGACAGGCTGATTTGGCATTGGATGCGCCCGTGTGTAGCGTACGACTGACAGGTCGCATCGACAGTGCAGAACGCCACAAGGACTCCGTTGACAACGGAGTCCTACAACGGACCGTTGTAGGGAGGTGCAAGTCGGTATAAGCGTGGCAAACCCGGTTCTAAGAGAGATTATTTCGCATCTCCCTTCGAAAGGACACTTCCGCGTTCTTATTGTTGCATGGAGAACGGATGTGGGTCCAGTCTCATGGTTGATGCAATGTGCGCTGCGTTACCAACCGTTCTTCCGCCCTTGTGCCGCAGCTAAGCGACCGTAGGCACACGACTTGGCACAGTTTCCCCTAGAGTATTATAGAGAGCGATATATCACGCCATACTGTCGCAAACACGCTCAATCGTCCTCCCCCATTTCTGGTGTCGCGTTCCATACGCGCGAGTTGTGTTCTTTCCGTTAATCATCTGGTTCTGGATCCAGATCTCACTCTCTCTCTCTTTCTCCCTCTCCCCCTCCCTCTCCCTCAGTCGGCGGTTATTCATGAGGGACAGCCCAGCACGCAGCCGCCCTCATCGCCAACTGCCGTTATTTTCTATTCCATTGCCAGTGAGTATTTATTTCTTTGGAATTGGAGTCCAGAGAATCACCTACGTCCAGCTATCTTCCAGCGAGTTCACGTTGACAAGGAAGCTCCGCGTCACACGTCGCATACCCACCTTGAAGAGACGCGCTGTACTGTCTCGTTTGGCCTAAATACGATTTTGTTTTCCCATTCATCGAAGTGATCTGTTCTTCAAGGAGGAAGATCCCCATACAAGCCTCTTGTATGGACCTGCTGTCCCGGCGGTTCGCTGTGCGTACCTTCAATCAGCCATCGCGCAAGTGCAAGAAGAGATCCGGATCTCACTTGTGGAGCTACGGCGACGGACCACCCGAAACAGATCTCCCCGCATCCTTGTTTTCCAGCCTCACTTGTCAACTGCCCCAGTCCTGCGCAAGCCTCCACTTCCACCATGGTCTCGACCCTGCTCGTGACGCACTTGCGGCGGGCGGGCCGCCCCACGCTTGCTGCTTCGGCCGCCTCGCGCCGCGCACTCGCGACGGCACGCCCGGCAACACCCACGCCGGCGTTTCCCAATGAGTACGACCATGCGCAGGTCGTGACGGACCGCGTGCCGGGCCCCAAGTCGGAGGCGCTCATCGCGCGGCTCGGTGCGATCCAGCAGAGCTCTGCCGTGAACTTTTTTGCCGACTACGAGGCGAGCCGCGGCAACTACCTTGTCGACGTAGACGGCAACCGCTTCCTCGACATTTACGGCCAGATCGCGTCGCTCCCCATTGGCTACAACCACCCGGCGATCGTCGCCGCGATGACCGACAAGCAAAACCTCTCGATTCTCGCGCAGCGTCCGTGCCTGGGCATCTTCCCGCCGGCCGATTGGATCGAGCGCATCGAAAACACGCTTGCCAAGGTGAAACCCCGCGGACTGGACGATATCAACACGCTCATGTGCGGCTCGTGTTCGAATGAGAATGCCTACAAGGCCGTGTTCATTTGGTACCAGACCAAGCTGCGTGGCGGCGCGCCGCCGTCGCCCCACGATTTGGAGACCTCCATGGCCCACAAGCTGCCCGGCACGCCCGAGCTCAGTATCCTGTCGTTCCATGGCGGCTTCCACGGACGCCTCATGGGCTGTTTGTCCACGACGCACTCAAAGGCCATCCACAAGGTGGACATCCCGGCGTTTGACTGGCCCGTGGCGTCGTTCCCACGGCTTCAGTATCCACTCGACGTCCACCAGGCGGCCAACGAGGCTGAGGAGGCGCGCTGCCTGGACGAAGTCGAGCGACTGCTCAAGGAGAACCAAGCGCACGGCTCAACCAAGGCGCGCATCGCCGGCATGATTGTCGAGCCGATCCAGGCCGAGGGCGGCGACCACCACGCGAGTCCGGCCTTTTTCCGAGCGCTCCGTACGCTCGCGGCCGACCACGGCGTTGCGTTCATTGTGGACGAAGTGCAGACCGGCGGCGGCAGCACGGGCAAGTTTTGGGCCCACGACCACTGGGCGCTGGAGAACCCACCGGATATTGTGACCTTTTCCAAGAAGCTTCAGACAGGCGGCTACTTTGCCAAGGACGAGTTCCGCGTGAGCGAGGGGTTCCGCATCTTCAACACGTGGATGGGCGATCCGTCCAAGATGATCACGCTTCAGGCGTTCCTGGACGTGGTGGAACGCGATGGTCTTCTAGAGAATACGCAAATCACGGGCGACTACCTGCAGGCCGGGCTCCAGCGATTGGCCACGAAGTTCCCATCGCTCATTAGCGCCGTGCGTGGCCAGGGCACGTACATTGCAATCAACTTGCCGTCGGAGTCGCAGCGCAATGAGTTTGTGGGGATCTTGAAGAAGCTGGGCGTCGCCGCCGGCGGCTGCGGCACGGACGCCGTGCGGTTCCGTCCGGCGCTGGTCTTCCAGCCGCGCCACGCCGACGAGTGTCTCGCCAAGATGGAGGAGGCGTGCGAGATCCTGTCCAAGAAGCGTGCTTAGTTCTACGTAGTAGTAGGATAATGATTGTTTTGTAGTGTCCCGTCGTGTGGTGTGGTGTAGATAGGAAGCCCACGATAGAAAGAGGACATGAGTCGGCAGACGCATACTACAGTAGTGTAGTAGATTTCGTGAGAAGAAAAAGAACGAAACAATGATGTTGTCGAGGCCAGTGTTGGGTATTACTTCGAGCGCATCTACTTCTTGGATTTGAGCAGTTTGTACGATTCGAGCCGCGATGACGAAAGGCCCGTGGAGGCAAACGGATTGGGCTCGTCCTTTTTCTTTTTGCTGCGGCGTTGCTTCTTCTTCTTTGCCTTGGTCTCGTCTGTGTGGATGCTTTCTTGTGTCGCCGCACGTGTTCCTTCTTCTTCTGCGGGTTCCTCATTATCGTCGTCTCCTTTGAGTGCAGATTCCTCGGGCTCGCTCACGGCCTTTACTGCCTGCTTGTTCTTTTTCGTACGCTTTCGCTTCTTCGTAAGAGCCACCGCGTCTGCTGTTTCCTTGTCCTCTTCTCCATCGCTCGCTTCCACCTGTTTGGTCTTCTTCTTGGCTGCGGCAGCTTCGGTCTGTTTCTCTTCCAGGGACTTTCTAAATGACTTGACCTTTTTGCGGTTCACGGCGTATTCCTCTTCCAGATACGGCGCCAGCCGCTTCAGCGACACGAGCGACTTGAGGTCCTTGTCGTCGGCCGCCATGATCTCGTCCGCCGTCAGCCCAAAGTCGTTCTTGCGCACTTCACGATACTTAAAGCGACACTGGAGATCGCCGATCAAGTCCTCATAGTCGAGCCCATACAGTTCATCCAGATACTTTTGCTTGGCGCGCTCGAGCTCCTCCGGTGTCATGTTCTTCTCGTCTTCAGCCTCTTCCTCCATCTCCTCCTCCCCGTCGTCTTCTTCCTCGTTGCCCTCCTCTTCCTCTTCGATTATCACAGGCTTCACCTCCTCTTCCTCCTCCTCCTCTTCCTCTTCCTCTTCCTCCTCCTCCACCGGCAGGCCAGCAAAGAGTGCCTTGTCTTCCTCGTCATCCCACGTGGGCTTCTCCATGGCCTCGCCATCGTCTTCATTCTCATTGTAGTACTCGTCGTCAAAGAGCTGCTGCATGCGTGTGTCGTACTCCTCCGGATCAAAGTCGCCGTCCAGGTCGGCCGCCAGTACTTTCTGGAGGCGGTCCTGCTCCGAGACCTTGCCCACAAGCTTGGCGATCTTCTCAAGCTTGCTTTGGATCTCAGCCTGCTTGAGGTTCTTCAACCGGCGCAGTTCTTCTTCCTTCTTGAGCCGCTCGAGCGCCTTGCGGGCCTTGCGTTCCTCTCGCTTTTGCTTGCGCGAGTCGTCCTTGCGACGCATACTATCCTCAATGTTTCGTGCATATGTCTGGATGAGTCCACTGCCTTCTTCTTCAAACCGGAAATTGTACGCGTGCTCAAACTCTTCCATCTTCTCGAGCGCCTCAGCGTCTTCCTCGTCTTCCTTGACGATATCCTCATAGTGCGGGATCAAGTCTTTCTTCTCCTTCCATCCGCCATTCAGATAATTCTCCAAAAACGCCTCCGGGTCGATCGTGTCCTTCTTGAGCTTGGTGCCGTACTTGGATTTGAACTGCTCATACTCGTCGTCGTCGAGCTGCTGCTCGGCGTCGGTCTTGGTCCGCACGGAGAACAACCCACCTTCCAGATCGCTTTCATCGCCGTCGTCCTTATCTCCACCAGTTTGTTTTCCAGTGTCACCGTTAGAGTTCTCATTCTCTGCCTGGTTCAGTGACTTGAGGAAATCCTGCTTGAGCTTGGCTTGCTCTTCGCCGTAGGTCATGACACGCGACGACTCGTCGTCATCTTCCTCTTCGCTGTCGATGTCACCGGCGATGACTTGCTGCCGCACGAGGTCCTTGTAGTACAGCGGTGCATCCTTCTTCTTCTCGCTCTTCTTGCTCTTCTTGGGCGTGTCCCCTTCACTGTCCGAGCCGCTGTCGTCGCTCTCCTTGGGCTTGAAAAATGTGACCGAGCTGTCGTAGATGATCGGGTCGCGGTTGCGGATCAGCCGCAGCGTCTTCTTGATGTCGTTGTCCACTTCTCGCGTGAGCTCTTCAGCATCTTCGTCTTCGGTCTCCGATTCCGACTCGTCCTCGTCCGACTCTTCTTCCAAGTACGCGCGCTGCCGCTCGAGCTTGGTCAGCTCTTCCTTGCGCTTGCGGTCCGTGTACTCCTTGGCGAACTTCTGGTTCACCTTAATCTCCGTGATCTGTTCGGAGTCGCTGTCGCTCTCAAGTGCACCTATCGTGGGCAGAGGCTTAGCAGCCGCCGCCGCCTTCTTGCCGCTCGCCATGACCGTCCTGTTCTTTGGGGGGCTCAAATTCGGTCTGCCAACCAATGGAGGCGTCTCAAGTCGCATGTTTATCGTGGAGAGGACTGTATGGCCTCTCTAAAGTACGAATCTGGGAAGTTCGGGTTCGTTTTTAATGTGGTGCACACTATATGTAGGTTTGTTCGCGGACTCAACAAAACTGGGGCAGAGAACAAAAACTTCTCGAAACCCCCACAGCTGTCACAGACCGGCAAATCCAGTCGACAGTTCGTCTTCTTTCTCCACCAATCGTTTCCTCGTGGATCCCTTCCGGAACACCAGACAGAATTGACCGCGAGCTGAACAGCCACGCCCTTTTGGTGCCATTGTGTACTTTCGAAGTGTTACAGTACCAAAATCTTCGTGACACTGAACTGGCAATTGGACGAAGAGACAGTCGATGAGGTGGTTGCAACCATCGTCTTCGTTGAGCGGAAATCGCAAATAGTTGAGCAAACTCTCTCAGCCTTGTGCCAACGGTGGCCAACCAGCCTGGGATTATCTGATTACGTGAGCGTAACCGTGGGAGAGTAAAAGTGGGTGGTGGACCAACTCCCACCACTGACGGTGATGTATTAGGTTTAGGTGATATGGTTACGCGACCAAGGTTATAAAACCTCAATTATGTTCTTCAGTCCATGGGTGAAACCGACGAAATGCAGGGCACATGTGAAGCAGTTTTAACACGCTCCACATTGCACCGTACTCGCTTCTTATCGGTAAACATGGTTTCTTGAGCACCTCCTTGCTTCTTCAGTAAATCCGACATCAACCATTCGTCGAGAGCCCAGCGAATGGCTGGTGTCCGATTTGGATAGATGGTCCCAAGTTGAAACCATCCAAAGTCATTTTTTGAAGACGATGTGGGGTTTTATTGATCCAAGTGGCCTCGTCTCTTTCGCTCAAAGGGTTACGTTTTTTTTCGCCCTCAATGTTCTTTCGTTGGTGTACACATGGTGTGGCACGGCGCTCGTTGGCCGCGCTTGTCGCTGGTTGCCGTCGGTGGCTTTCTCGGTCTGGGGGGCATGTGACCGCCCCTGCTCTAGCGCCAACAGCTCAGCTCGAGAACTGAGCGAGGTCCTTCGAGCGAGTTGTGATCTCGCATTCGCCCGTCCCGTCCCTGGCTGCGCGCCGTCCATTGCTGCGCTCGCATTCGCCTGCGCCGGACGCCACGCCTCGCCCCGCCCCCTTCACCCGCTTTGTCTGCTCTTCCCTTCAAAGCGTGAGGTCTCTATTGACCCTCGAGACCATTCCACGCGTGAAGAATCTCATCTCAATTTGTGGGGGAAAAGACTGGCTCGCAGCGGTTTCCCGAACCAGACGATACGCGACTGCGACTTGCTGTCGATCGGCAATCCTACCGAGACGCTACTGTAGTGGCTGCGGCTCTTCGTACGTAGCAAACCGCCTCAACTCCCCACGACCACCCGTTCGACCGACGTGTGGGTGTCTTCCTCGGTCCCCTTCTCTGTATCCCCTCGGCATTGGACGGCTTCATGGACGATAAGGACAGCGAACAGCGCGGTCGCGCGATCGTGCAGTCGCTCGCGGTCATTGTGCAGTCGATGCTCCAGCCGACCGACTCGCTGCCGTCGGCCTACACGGTGCGCTCCAAGTTTGAGGCCTTTCGCGCGCCCAACATCTCGATCCGCGATTATCTGATGCGCATCAACAAGTACGCGTCGTGCAGTCCAGAGTGCTTTGTCTTGGCGCTCGTGTACATTGACCGGTTACACCAGATGCAAGGCCTGATTCTGACCGAGCTCAACGTCCACCGCGTGCTCATCACGAGCATCGTGCTCGCGGCCAAGTTCTTTGATGACCACTACTTCAACAATGCCTACTACTCGAAAGTGGGCGGCGTGCCGTGCAACGAAATGAACGAACTGGAAGTCGAGTTTCTGCTGATGACCAACTTCACGCTCCACGTGTCGACGGATCTGTACGTGCGGTACTACAACGAACTCGCAAGCCACTACGTGTTCACGAGTCTCCGCAGCGGCACGCCGAGCCATCAGTTTCGCCACTATGTCGTCATGGACCCTGAGCAAGAAGGGCAGCTCATCTACGTTGCAGGCGACGAGATGGATGAGCCGCCGCTTCCATCGTACGAGCAGCAGCAGCAGCAATACGAGCAGCAGGAAGTGCAGCAGCAAGCCCCACCAGTAGCTGCAGTCGCACCACCCGGGTACGCGTACCAGCAGCAGCAGGCCAACCCGTACGTGAGCAATCACCAGTCAGTGTCGGCGCAGCAGCGCATCCTGGAAGAGCAGCAACGCCTGCAGGAACAACAACATCAGCAGCAAGCGCAGGTCTACAGTTACCAGCAACAGCAGCATGCTAACGCCTACGTGAGCAAGCCCTCGGGATCCTCACAACATACACACGTGCAGTACCACCAGACTCAGTACAACCCCTCGACTCCCTACACGCACCACAACCATCCAAGCTTCAAAGAGACCAAAGTGGCTGCAGCCTACCACTCGTCCTCAACAGTTTCGAATGGTATGAACGGCAAGTATGCCACTACCGCCATGGCACCGCCCGCACCAGCAGCCTCCGTGTCGTCATCGAACTCGAATGGGATTGTCTACGCGAGCACGGGGCGAACATCAGGGCAAAAGCGGCGAAAATCCATAGCGTTGGGGGTGAATGCCTGAAGGGAGTTTGTTGGTCCGTCCCCTCACTTGTTGACGGAAGAAGGAGGAAGAGGGAGGAGTGGAAGAAGAAGAGAAAAAAAAACTCGACAAGAGGGATCAGGTACTGATAGTGTGTTCAATAGCTATAGTCTTATAAGTTCGCAATCGGTGCGGGCTTTCCATGCAGGCACAGAAGAACGCGAAACGCAAACTGTAAAAAAAAATACTACAACGAACGGGGGCAGAAGCATTCAATGCTGCAGATTTCTCTTTTGATTCGCTGAATGGGCTTTTCGTTTCGAATCGAGAAGCTGGCTGGGCTCTCACTTGCGGCGCCAGAACGTGCCGTCCGAGACGCCCCACTGGTACTTGCGTTCATGCTCACGGATCATGAACGGGTAGTCCTGGCGCTTGACGAGTTCAAAGTCGGCCGAGAGCAGCGATGCCACGACATCAAAGCTGTTGACGGGCGTGCCGTCGGCACCCACAACACCACCGATCCACTTTTCCTTGGCCGTGTACTCTTCCAGCCACGAGTACGGACTGATGAGCGCAAAGATGCCGTCCTTGGCGACGAATCCGCCAATCTCCTGAAGGAACTTCTTCGGTTCCGGCAGACGACACAGCAGGTTGGAGGCAAACACAGCGTCGAACTTGCCTGCCAAAAGCAAAAGAAATACGTGAGTTTGCATGGATTCGTTCCAACACGGCCCCGATAGAAAACGTACCGAGAGAGGACGCAAGGTTGCACGCATCGCCCTGCTCAAAGCGCGTGCGCTCCGGATGAGCACCAGCGGGCAGCATTGCCACACGGGTCTGCACAACATTGCCTTGGATCTGCGCCTCGTACTTCATCTCCTTGAGCTCTTTCATTTGGGTCGCGGCATCGGCAAAGTGGTGCGAAAAGTCGATACCTACGGCCTATAAAAGTACACGCACACGACTGTGAGCAATCATCCGTCAGCATTGCCGTGTGTAGTCAGACGCACCTCATCAAAGTGCTTGCTGAGCTCGAACGTCGCCCGGCCGACTGCGCAGCCAATGTCCAATGCACGCCGGCGCTGGCCGGCCGGCACGAGTTCCGCGCACTGATCCACAGTGCGCGGCAAGAATGCAAGCGCATCAGCGGGCGCAAAGCTGAACGGCACGACTTCCTTCGGATCGCCTATACAGCCGAAGGGCCATGAAGTGAGATCAAACTCTCGCCAATCCTGGAAATCCGCAAGAGGCTACGCACCGAAATGGAACTGCAAATACTCATTCACGGCGCGAGCAGACTCGTACACGACGGAGCCACTGGCAGTGGTGCTGCGGACGCTAGCAGAGGCCGCGGACGACTCGTGCTGCGCGTTCATTAGAGCTGTTGGGGGGCGAGCGACCTACTGTCGCCACAAGGCGTCCTCTGGATGTTCAACCCCGTCATTCATGATACGATGTACCGTAACGTGCACTTACGCTGTTGTGTCTGTTAGTGTGCAGACTAACTTATTGGTGCAAAATCAGTACTCCGGTAAACTGAAACGGTTATATTCCGGTTTGCGGACCACCAAAACAGCCTTCGTGAGGTTAAATCTGTTATTCTCCCGTACATAAGTTTTTGCGACATCACTGTTCGGGGAGGGTGCTGGCACAATCCATCCGCAGCCTGCGGGTGATTGTTCTGTGCTGAACCTTCGCTGTCGCAAGACTTGATGAACCATCACTCTTCTTCCACCAAAGTTCGTGCCGGGACGGGGCCAAACAAACGAACCCAAAGAATACCATATTGAATTCAAGTCTAAAATTCCTCCCCTCATTTCCTGGGTTGTGAGTTTGCCTGTGAACTCGACCGTCGCGGAACATCCAGGCGGAGGAAAAAAAGTGAGCAACGAGCAACTTGGACGTGGACACGCGAAAGACCTCCCAACGCGACGCTAGGTGAGTGCCATAGGCTATTGATGTCCGCTGTAGTAGGGCGAGAGGAGAAGGGCGGTGGGCGAGCTTGAGCGGCGTGGGCGCAGTGGGAGCACGCCACGTGGAGCTGCAACAAAATAAGGAAAGATCGGTAACCACTCGTGATGGCGGGTGTTGTTCATGCATGGTGCAAGTATGGTCCTGGTGACCGAGCGAATCACTGGACTGAGTCTTCTTAGAGCGATGTGTGTGATGCTCGCTGTCCTTTCAGTCACCGCAGATTTTCCCACCTTTTTCTAGCCGCTCAGCTCGTTTCGGGCCCAATCTCTCTCTTCCTGTACTAAGTAATGTGGAATGCGCGCTGACGATGCGCAGTGTATTGATCCATTAGATCAGCATGTCGCACCCGCGTGAAAGCTCGTTGGAGCTGCGCGTGGGCAAGAAGTTCCGTCTCGGCCGCAAGATCGGCAGCGGTTCGTTCGGTGACATTTACTTGGGCACCAACATGACCTCCGGCGAAGAAGTTGGTATCAAGCTCGAGTCGGTCAAGAGTAAGCACCCACAGCTTCTCTATGAATCCAAGATCTACAAGATCCTCGCTGGCGGATGTACGTCATGATGACGAGCACATTTGCGCATCTTTTTCTTCTGACTCTCAGCTCACTGCAACTTTGTATGCAATAGTGGGTGTACCCAACTTGAGGTGGTTCGGTGTCGAAGGCGAATACAACGTCATGGTCATTGACCTGCTCGGCCCTTCGCTTGAGGACCTCTTCAACTACTGCGGTCGCCGCTTCCAGCTCAAGACGGTGCTCATGATCGCCGACCAGTTGCTCTGTCGCATCGAATACGTCCACTCGAAGAACTTCATCCACCGTGATGTTAAGCCCGACAACTTCCTCATTGGTCTCGGTAAGCGCGCCCAGATCGTGCACATCATTGATTTCGGTCTCGCGAAGAAGTACCGCGACCCGAAGACCCACCAGCACATCCCGTACCGAGAGAACAAGAACCTCACGGGTACGGCGCGTTACGCGTCGATCAACACGCACGTGGGCATCGAGCAGAGCCGTCGTGATGACCTCGAGTCGCTCGGCTACGTGTTCATGTACTTCATCCGCGGCAGCCTGCCGTGGCAGGGTCTTAAGGCCAACACGAAGAAGCAGAAGTACGAGAAGATCATGGAGAAGAAGATGAACACTCCGATCGAGGTGCTGTGCAAGGGCTATCCGGCGGAGTTCCGTGCGTACTTTGAGTACTGCCGCGCACTTCGCTTCGATGACAAGCCGGACTACGCGTACTTGAAGCGTCTTTTCAAGGAGCTGTTCTTCCGCAAGGGTTTCCAGTTTGATGCGATGTTCGACTGGACCGTGCTCAACTTGGTACGT
>JAADVZ010000552.1:0-20920 GCA_023335925.1 Pythium phragmitis | reverse complement strand
TGCGGCGTGGAGTCGTCGTTCCATTGGGTCTCGAGTGCAGAGCGTCTATGGGCGTGCTGTGCTTTGAGCACTCTCTCACACAACCAACCCCCTGATGTTTTTTAACATCACCCATTCTGGTCAAAGAAACCACTATCTATCTGTCTGTCGAGGGATTTACCAGTTGAACGCGTCTTGTACCACGATCTATTTACTGGTACCCGTGGTACCGTGCTGATGTGCCCGTCATGATGCTCCGTGTTGAGAAGGGAGTAAGTGAGTTTGGCAGGATGCTGTGGAGATGAGGGTTGCTGTACACATGGTCATGTTGAGCTTACAGTGGTGTCGTGTGGTGGAGTGTAGTGCAACGTCCCGTAACGATCAGAAGGACTGCTCCGTTAGGTGCCCCCTCTACTGATCGACTCTCTCTTCATCTCGATGGCGGCAATGGCGTTCTGGACGCTAGTGCGCAGTCTCTGGCTGAACTGGAACATGAGCTGGAACTGGTTGTCGCGGTCCCGCTGGAGGCCGCGGATCTGCTCTTCGACTATTGCAATGTTCGTGCCGAGGGACTGCAGCTGCATAATCTGTACCATGTCGCCGCTCGAGACGGCCCGATCGATGGCCGCACGTAGCTCGTGGTGCTGGGCCTTGGCGTCGCGGATCTTGTGGGCGAGTTCGAGAGTGTTCTTGTGGCACGCCGCAATCACTTGCGACATATCCTGGAGCGTCATCACAGACAGCGTGCGCACAAACGCTCGAATCGAAGGAGAAAAGATAATCACGTTGGCAAG
Source organism: Pythium phragmitis (assembly GCA_023335925.1). Lineage (NCBI taxonomy): Eukaryota > Oomycota > Peronosporomycetes > Pythiales > Pythiaceae > Pythium > Pythium phragmitis. Next base: position 20,147 of record JAADVZ010000552.1, on the reverse strand, counting down.
CGCACGTTCGCGGTGATCCTCGGCCGTGCGCAACGCCCTCCGGTAGTCGAGCACGCGAGCATTGATCATGGCGGCACGCGTGACGTCCTGGACCAACGCACGGCGCACCGCCTCGGTGAGAAACTCGAGCTTGGTTCCAATATCAAACACGTAGGCATTCACGCGGTCGTACTGGTCCACGACCGCGCCTTGAAGCACGTCTTCCGCTCCGGCAGTCAACACCGAGTCGGTCGAACCCGCGCTGAGACTTTGTGCGATAAGGCTCGCGTTTGACGCCGCCTGGGCACCTACTGCGGGCATGCCGACTAGGGGCGCCGGTGGCACTTCAATGGGCCTCGATAGGACGTCGTCCAGCATGGGGTCGGCTTTCACACCTGTTGTCGGTGCAGCTGGATTGGCGACGCCGCTGGTCGGAAGTCCGGCTGGTTGTGAGGCATGAGATTGCAGGTTTTGGTCCATCATTGCTGGTTGGGCAGCTTCCACAGGAGTCTGGCTCAATCGGCTCGCTGATGGTGTTGTTGCTGCCGATGCCGATGGCGCTGGGAGTGGGGGTGGGGGTGGATTGGAAGACGCCGGGGTCGCGGCCGGCTCGCCCTTCGCATGGGTTGCAGGGCTCGATGCTCCCGAATGGGACCGCTGGTACTGCTTGTCCATCATCTGCCGCAGTCGCGTAGTCAGACTCATGCCATCGGATTCAACCGACGGAGGGACCTGCGCCGACGCGTCGGTATCTTGAGTGGTATGTCCACCAGCAGTATGGGCAACTCGTTGTGGTGCCGGCGGTGCGATCCCCGCTGGACCACGATGGCTGTCTTCGGCATCCACCGTGGGTGCCTTGCGCTTCCGTGATATCGATAAAGTCGGTGTCGTCGACGAAACTTCACCACCAATATTTGGCCGAACTGGGTGAGGAGGCTGTGCCGCTGCTGCTGCTGCTGCTGACGGAGCAACTGGTTGTGGTGGCATGGCTAGTCGTGGTGAGGAGGCTGGTAATGGTCTCGTCGGTAATGAGGGCGGTGTCTGGGCCTGAGGATGGAGCGACAGCACAGGTGACGGAGACCGCGTCGAAGCTCGTCCCTGTGCATTACGGGCAGCAGCCGGGGCTGCACTCTGTCCAGACTGCCGACTCGGCGGCACTGGAGCAGTCGGAAGCCGGTTGGTGGATGGTAGCCGCGACGTTTCCTTAGCGGCTTGTTTCCTCTCCGCTGCCGATGTCTTCCCACCTGCGCGCAAGTTTCCCGTGCGAGCCGTCGATCCAACGTCATCGCCATTGCCGTTCGCATGGTTCGCACTGGCCTTGTTCTCGCGTTGCTTGTCCTCATCAAGTGTCATCTGCGAACGTCGAGCCGTCTTCGCCAGCGACAGCAGCGACGACGACCACGCGCCGCTGCGGAGTAGTTTACCACTCGACCCTGCACCCCGACACAATGCAAAACAATCCACAAATCAGTATGAGAGACCAATGCCATCTGATCAAAGCCGATCAAAACTGACCGTCAATCGGGAAGCAGTTGTGCTTCGCAGGTGCACTCCCACTGAGTACGAGCACGTGCGGCTCGTTGCGGCACGGGCCGCAGAAGTACGCGTCACACTCGAAGCACCACAGCCCGGGGTTTGCCGTAGAACATCGCATGCAGTTGACTGAAAGAAATAATATGCCACCACCAAATACTCCGAGTATTAGAAGCACTGCGGGGCGTCTAATTGTGCTTTTGAAGACGTACGGAATTTGGTCGAGACGACGTGGCCACAGTTATCACACTCCTTGGCCCCGCTCTTGAGACGGTGGCGACAGGACGCGCAGCGCGAGACGCTGATACCATACACTACGGGAGGAAAATAAAGCTGAGCCTTTTGGAGGAAACAAAACGGAAACTCGCCGCATAAGTCTAGTCGTACCGTAGAGCTGACGCTCGCTATTGCGCTCGTACTTGGCCACAATATCCATAAAGCCTTCTCCCCATGCGAACGGCGAAGAAGAGGACGCAGTGGTGTCTCCATTGGCCGCTGCGCCGCCCGGCGCCGACTCCGACTCCCGCATTCCTAACTTCGCCTCCCAGCGGCAACAGCCATTTGAAACAGCGGGGGAGCCGAGGGCACTGTGGCGCGAAGAAAGCGTCCACAGTTAAAAACACGGTAGTGTTCGTTACAAACCAAATGGAATAACGTGGTGCACACTAAAGTCACATCATTCGGTGCATAGACGCGGCGCACTTCTAACAACCGTTGTTAAAAAAGGATCCCTTCGAAAAACGCACAGATGGGTGACTGTTGGTCGTGGCTCCTGGACGCTGGAAGGACGCAACTGACTGACTGACCCAGCCAACGTCCGTGCCTCCGATTGCCCTCTTCTGCTGACGCCTGCGGGTTGCACGAGATGAGTGCATCGGCCGCCACCAGTGCGCGCAAGCGCCGCGCCAACCTCACGCTCGACCTGGACCATGCCAACGGCGACGACAATTCCGCGGGCGAGCCGTCCGTCGACAAGCTGCTGTCGCGAGGGCCACTGCTGCAAACAAACTATGAATCGAGCGTTGCAGCCGAAATGGACGCAGCCGGCGAACTCGAGGCGCGCTGGAGCGTGGGGTTTGTGGTGACCTACGGCGCCTTCTTTTTTGCGGGCGCCGCGAGCATCGCCATGTGGTCGGCCATCACGCTATGTCTCGACTTTTTCGCGGCCAAGTACCCGACAGACCGCGTGGGGTTCGTGTTTCCAGTCGTCAACATGTCGTCAGTGCTCGTCATCAGTCTCTACATGGTGCTTGCTGGCCGCCAGCTGCCGCTCGAGCCCAGAGTGCACGGCTCGCTGGCACTTTATTTGGTGTTTGTCGTCATGCTGCCGCTCGTGAACATGCTTGACATGAACCGGCATCTCGCCTACACGCTCACGCTTGTCGCGCTCGTGGGCTCGACCATTTGCTCATCCGTGCTGCAGTCCACAACGTACGGTCTCGGTGGTGTCTTTGGTCCCATCTTCATACAGGCGTTGGACGGTGGCAAAGGATTCGGCGCCATGTTGCTCTTCGCGTTCCGCTTGGCATTCAAGTGGTACTTCGAGTCGGCGGACTACGACCCCGCGCTTGGCGATGATGGCTATTCAGCCAAGCTATCAATGGCCATTTTCTTTGGCGTGGCCTTTTGGATGGTCATCATGACGTGGGGGCTCTACATTGCCATGACGTACACGGCGTACGCGCAGCCCATGATGAAAGAGTACCACTTCATCCAAGATGAGGCGCCGTTTGCGTCGCCCGTGTTTTCGCCCGTCGCGACGCCGTTAACTGGCTCACCGCGGCGCCTGTTCCGATTCCCGTCGGCTACGGCTACCGAGCGAAGTCCGCTGCTCATGCAACGCAGCTCGATCGAGTGGGACTCGGAGGCCAGCACGATCGAACGAGTCGGCCGTGAGGTTTCGATGGCGCGATCCACCGAGGCCGATATCATTGACGAAGAGGACGACCTCGAGGCGCCACCGGGAGAGGACCGCGACGATCTGCAAAAGCCGCGCTCGCCTCCGCCATTTTGTCCGACGCCGCTCGAGGAGGAATCCCCGCTCTTCCCGTCTTCGTCTTCGTCGTCGGTCGCGATTCTCGACGTCTTCCGCGTTGCGGCCAAGCCGTTTTTCACGCTCTTTTTGTCATTTTTCGTGTGCCTATCTTGCTTCCCCGGCATCATTTCGGCGATCCCGTCGACCTCATGGCAACTCGGCGACTGGTTTCCCATTTTGCTCGTTGGGTGCTTCAACACAGGCGATCTCGTCGGCAAGAACCTGCCCGTGAGGGTCATGTACTTTGATGTCACGACGCTTCACTTGCCATGGGCGCTGCAGCTTTCGTTTGTGCCATTCTTCCTCGCGGCGCTTGTGCATCCGTTTTCCGACCTTGTCGTCATCGTCGCGACACTCGCACTGGGGCTTGTCACGGGCTACGTCGCGACGAGCAGCATGATCCTTGCACCCAGTGTGTGCAACGAGTACCAGAAGGAAGCCGCCGGCATGATTGGCTCGCTCTGCGCGATCATCGGTCTCTGTGCTGGGTCGTACAATGGGCTCGCACTTGAGACGCTTGTACAGATCTGGAAGGAACTGTAAGACATAAGAAAGCTTTTCTTCCAAAATAGACACCCTGACTATACACACACACGATACCAATAGGAGTCGCATACTGGGGGCATCGCCAACTTACCTTCCGAGGTCCCTTATTCGACTGCCGAACCAGTGGCGGCACAGGAAGAGTCAGCCACTGTAGCTTCTGTAGATGACGTCTCATCTTTCGCCAGCAACGATACTGGATGGACCTGCCAGCGACAATAGACATGCAGCCAATCTCCTGCGACGACCGAGCATCGGCATTAATCCCCAGACTGTGGAGCCGACGGCGGTACTCAGTGCCGAGGAACTGGAGCTGCTCCAACGACGCTTCGCCCGCTTCAACCCGAATAGCAACAAGACGCGAGCGTTGACGGCGTCTAACGCGATCAAGCTTTTCCGAGAAGAGTTCCCGTCGATGTCAGAGTTTGAGGTGCAGGGGCTTTTCGAGAAATGCGACTTGAACAGTGATGGCCGACTGGCGCTTCAAGAGTACATGCAGACGAGAGCCTACTATCGGCTCGTGATGGAGGCGGAAAGCGAGCTGGATATCGTGCGCAGCTTCACAATTCTCGATACGGATAACGACGGTGTACTGGTCGCCGAGGACGTGCTCGCTCTCGTGGAACAGGCCAAGCAATGCGGCACGCGACTACTCAAGCAGGTGATCGTGCGAGCCGCTAGAGCCACACGAGAGGCCACGATGGGTGGCCACCACCAGCGGTCGCATACAACACGAGGGGATTCGGGTCACGTCAGCCAGCCCAAAGGTGAGATCACACTGGAACATTTTGTGCACACAATCCGCGACATCAACCGGGACCTCGAGCAGGAGATCGCGACCAAGACGCTGCGTGTGCTCGCGCGCGAGGACAAACTCGAAAGCCTTCAACGAGCCATCCAGGATCCGACGATATCGGCGCCGCACCGCGCCAATCTTCTGTCCAAGATCCAGTCCACGAGAGTGGAGGTGGATGTCTTGAAGACCGAGGTCGCACGGTGCAAGAAAGAGACGCTCTCAGACGGTGGGCGCAACAGCGCACTCGGCAATATCTGCGAAACGCTTGTCGCATCGTACGAGAACGAGCAGCATGTGTACGAGTGCTTGAGCAACTTGATTACGTACTGCGGGCTCAAAGACCCCATCGTGTTTCGATATAATCTCGAGCAGTCGGGGCGGGAGGTACACGTCTTGGATTCCATCTTGATGGCGCCGCCATTGCATGTGAAGGTGAGTGGGAATGATCGCTCTGCCGGATATGGTACTTTGACGAGGTGCTGTTCTCGGGTAGGAATCGGCGGAGTACATGGAGATGATGGAGCTCGCGATCCACCACGTCAGCATTGACCATGACCACCTTCCGAACTTGCCACGTAGTCGCAGCAGCGCACACCGAAGCCGAGAGGGAACCACCTCTCAGTTATATGCGCGTCTCCAGCAGAATTCGACGCTTCGTCGGCAGTTTGTGTACTACACAATGCTGGGCGACGTCACGAACCTCGTTTCGATGACTCGATGTACGTTCCTCAAGTTTGTCAAGGACTGCGAGCTGCATCAGCTCCCACAGTCGCCGTTGAGTGACCCTGACATCGGCAGCATTTTCTCGCATGCGACAAGTCGTCCTGCTTCGACACTGCAAACTGGTTCTCCGAGAACTACACGGCGGCATGCGACGGAATCGCCCCGTGCGTCCGGAGGAACTGGTATGGTGTTTGCCGACTGGTTGGTCGCTTGTAACTTGATCTTCCAGCGCGCATTCTTGGCCGGCTCGGCGGTACGTGAGAGGTGGACGAATGTTGGTCGATTTCGGGTACTGACTCGCCTGTGATGGGCCAGGAGAGGCTGGATGCGGATCAACTGGAAGCACTCATGAAGACGCACGTCGTTGCGAAAGCGAAGTGCATCCAGACGCAAAACATCGCACCCGACGTATCGCAGGCGCACGTGCTGAAACTCGTGCGGGAGAACCTATGGCAGCTTCGCCAAATCTTCTTTCATTTTGGTGCGCAGAGTTTGCTAGAGGTGGACAGCAAGGTGACCTTAGACATGGGTGAATTCCTCAACTTTGCCCGCGCGTTTAGTACGTACCACGACCACCCAGCAGTAGCACAATCTCGTCTTCATGGTCGTCTGACATGCATGGAAAATAGAGATTCTCCGCACCTCTACGGAGCGGGACGGTGAGCCGTACTCGCCACCACCATTGACGGAGAGCGCAGTCATCCAGCCGATCAGTCTGATGGTAGCAATCCTCTTCTCGCCGTTGCTGATCGCGATGCACACGATAATGTGGAGTACGTCTTCTTGTTCTGTAGGAGCTGATCCGAGAATTCTACGCAGCCAAACTGGACATCAGCTTTTCGAATCCATTGCGCCGCGACAAACTTGACTTGAACTTCCGAGAGTTCTCGCGCTGCATCCAGCGCATTGCCATGGCCATGCATGCACACGCCCCAGCCGGAACGAAGCGACTCCCACCGAACGGGATCGTCTCGACATCGTTCGAGGCGGTCAAAGAAGACGAAGACCGCACGCCGCATCAACCTGAGGCGCCATTGTACAACCGACGCCAGAACATTCTAGGAGCCTCGGTGGCACCCACAAAGAGCTGCAAAATGACGACGACGTCGATCATTGCGAAGCTCTTGCATGCATCACGAAAATTGGAGGCGGGGTCGGAGTCCCTGGACAACGGTGCCGTCGCTTCGAACACTCTGTCACCTGTACGGACAGCGCCACTGAACGCACGCCGATTCACAAAGATCTTCTACGGTTCGAGCGCGGCCGCCTCGGTAGTTCCATCGATCTCACGCTTGTCTCTGCAAGCTCTCGATGGAAGCCGCAAGAATGTTGAGCCAGTAACGCATCCGAACGCACGCGACTTGAGCGTGCCGTGGGCCCCACCGTATCGACCTGTCTCGATACCGCTAATGCCACGTCGAGTGCAGGCAACGCCACGCACATCTCAGCGACAGCGGCCAATCACCTGCGGTGGTTCAGCTATCATGCGCGTCATCCAAGCACCTCCCTCGAACAGCTGAATCTCCCCTCGATGCGCTCTACGTTGAGGAGAACCCAAAAAACGTGCGCCACTTTTGACGGGTCGATTCGGGCACCAGCTCATCAGGAAATGGGACGGACACGCTCTGCGCCAACGCAGACGGCTGGCCAAGCAGGCACTCGCTATCCCACATGCGGAGGAAAAGGAGCAGCGAGTGAAGTCGCTGTTGCATGACCATCGTGCTAGTAGTCTGTCCATGAGTCGAACCACCTGCATCGAATACCATCAGTTTTCGCGTTTTGTCTTAGAGCGCCACAAATGTGTGCCCTACATGATCGAACGAATGCCTCGAAAAACGCTGCGCCAGAAACTAGACTGGGATCTCCGGTCCCAGTCTTGAGATACTCCCACGCGACAGTGATGGCTTCGTCCGCCTACCGGTATGTTCAAGTACTAATAGTTAGTGTCATCCATCCCAGTTCAGGCCGGAAACGAGCGGGCACCTCTCCATCGTCGAGAAGGATTTGAATGACTGTTGTGGTGGCACCCAAGCGCGTGTACATATCGAGCGAGAGCTGACGAAGCGAGATGTCTTGGGTTTTGCTGGACGCAAGCAAGAGATCGGCCAGCTCGGTCGAGTCGCTGAGAATGTGATACTGCACAACCTGATAGAGCTGCTCTGGTGTGCCTGCGAAAAGAAGCGACTTGGCGAGGGCAGTGTATCTACACAATAGTGAACCTGCCAGGTTAGGTGGTCGTACTCTATCTCCCATTGCACGCGTGATACGAACGTTTGTGTCTCCACAGGCACGTGGCTCTGATGGAGGAGGCGGATGAAATGCATGAGATACGAGCTCAAGGGTGCAGTGGAAGACATCTACACGAAACAAAAGCACCATTAGCCAAAGCACAATGGTCCCTTTGCATGTGCTGCTTACCGCAGTGTTGTCGAGCAACGGCTGCCACAAATACTGCAGGAACTCGGACTGGAAAACCATGGAAAGTCCGTTCGCGTTCCGAGACGGCACTCGAGCGAACGCTGTCGATAAGGGATCCACAATGCGGCCTTCACGGAGTAGGCGTTTTCGCAACGACAGAGGCACGACCGCCTGAGCACCGTAGTTGATTCGGACTTCGTCGTCACTGCTGGTGTCGTTTCCCGACTCATCCGATACACCACTACCACCAGTATTGATTCTGTGAGTACCATATTGCTCGAGAGCTTGGGCCGTCACCGTCTGCACGCTCGACAAAAGAGCCGCCACAGCGGCTGGCGCCAGCGTTTGCTCTTCGATCTTCTCTCGAACGAGCCCGAGCGCGAGTCGCTTGGCCAGCGACTGATCACCTCTTCGCAGCAGGAACGGCAAAATCTCGGCGTGCTGAGCACATGTGCGACTCACGTGCTCGAGATTAAGATGGAAGCGACGAATCTCGATGCGGTCGGCGAACGTGGACCGCGGCTCACCAGTCGTGACGTTTCGCTGCACGAGATCTGGAGCCAAGAATCGCCACGGCGATCCAGCTTTGTCACCAGTGGAGTCACGACTGGATTGTTCGTTGTGGTTCATATGCAATGGGGTCTGGTGTGTTGCCCGTGATGGCGATTGCGCTGACTGTTCGGTTAGGCAGAGACTCGGACGCAGTGCCTGAAACTCGTCGCCAGCGCTGTTTCGCCGTGGGTCCACAGCAAATGACGCGGCTTTGTGGAGACTCAGGTTTCGGTGTCGGGAGGCTGAGGCTGGCGGCACAAGCGAAACAGGCAGTGGGTGCGAGAACGGGTCGTGGGTGTTGGTGTCGCACTTGATATCGAAAAACAGCGCCACGCTAAATTCAACGCTGTGACACACGAGCAGATTATCCACCACGGAGAACTTGAGCGGCGAACCGGCAGGGAGCATCAAGTGAAGCGAGCGCACGCACGAGACCTTGTCTCGTGTGATGCGATAGAGTAGTAGTCGAGTCGTTTTCGAGTCGCCGTAGATGGCGTAGAGGTCGTCATAGAGCGATGCGAGGAACAAATCACGAGTCCGCACAGCACTGGAAAACACGAGTCGAGGGAGCTTCTCGACAGTAGGGCCCTGCATCAGAAACGGTACGATCTCGTTGGCGCGCGACCCAGTGCTGACGACGAGCACGCTGTGCGAGGCCGAGTACCAAAAAGTGTGCACGTACACGGCGATCGTGCGGTGGAGCGCACAGCTGCGGCGCTTGGATGACACACGGTACTGCTCGATGCCCAGCCGCGTGACCAAAAAAAGATCCTGCGAGCTTTGCGGCGACACCGCGTGGGTGTTCCAAACCACACCATCACTAAGAATGCGGTTGCCGGGCTTGGACTTGCACACGATCCAGTAGCTCTCACGCGTCGCGAGCCGTACGATTTGGACTTCGACGTCGCTCTTCTGGATGGCAAGAAACTGGTGGTCGAGCGACAGCTTCATGAGCACGATCGGGGCGGAAGGATCCGCCTCTCGTCCAGCAACCGAGGAGGGCGCGACTCCAAAGTCGTACAGCACGCGATGGCCATTCTCCAGCTCCTGCTCACAGGGTGACGGCGACTCGTGGGCGGCGTCAAACGCAAGCCCCGGCGCCGACTTGCTGCGCGCGAGTAAAGGCGGTCCGTGCGGTGGCACTGGATCATGGGGGGCAGGCGATACGTGGGATCCGAGAGGAATTTCGACGAGCTGCCGCGACGGCGCCGTGAGCATCAGCACGCTGCCGTGGCTCTCGTCGTACCAGGCCGTATTAACGCTACCAGCGAACGCGACGCCGTCATCGCCGAGAAAGAGGTGACCGTCACTCATCGTATTGTGCCCCTCTCGTAGAGAAGAGAGAGAGAGACTGAGAGAGGCGGCGGCGCAGAGCCCTTCGTCGCGAATGGCGCGCTTCAACGCTTTTTGAAGAAGGAACGCATGTACTTTGGGATGCTACTAAAGTACGATCAATGATATAAGATAGGTATTGGCCTCACTTCTCTGAATTGCGTACTTTAGAGGAGTGCTGCAGTACAAAATGGAGTGATTGTCCCCCACTTTATGCTGAACATTAGCAAGTTCCCCCTTTCCGTGTGTTTGAACCGAGAACGGGACAAAGGGGGAAAGCGGAGGGAACCACAGGTAAAGTGACGACACCCGTCGCCGCCATCGCCCTCGCCTGCTCGCTACCCATTACTCGTGAGCCGCCCCCGCCGCGTCTACGTACACATCGAGTCTTCGCTCTATCGAACGGCACTGCTTGCGTTCGCTGCGTGGGTGTACCCATTCAACCGCGGCGTGAAAAATATGTTTCTCCAGTGGATCGCAAAGTGCGAGCTCGTGCCGCTTGCACCCGACTCTTATGTGCTCAAGGCAAGCCCCAATTCTCTGTACGATATCGCTCTCTATTCATGTCGGATCTAATCGAACGGATGTCTTTCTCTGCGTAGAAATTCTCGGATAAATGCCAGCGCACGCTGTGCTCCATGGTCGTCGGCTTCTTGAACACAGAGGGGGTCGATCTGTCGGAGATCTTGCCGAGCGGTCACCACATCCGCTGGTCCATGGAGATCATTGGTCACTCGTTTGCACTCAGCATGGAAGACGCCGACGTCATCGCCGGCGCGCTGCGCATCTACGAGAAGTGGCTCGGGGTCGACGCCAATGCCAAGACCAACGACCAGCGCCCCGCGTGCATGCAAAAAGTCGAGCAGTCCTTTATCCAAGACCTGCTCGGTCAGATGACGCTGCTGTTTGAAGACCGTATCGATGTCGCGCGGGTGCAGACCGACGCGCTCATGGCCAAGCAAGTGCAGCTGTGCAGTCGTGTGCTCGATATCTTTGAAGCAGTCACCAGGCGCCGCGGCGCGCAGCTCTCCGCTCAGACCTGGGATCGTATTATTCGTCTGTTGCTGGGTGCCGCGGACGGCATTCTCCACGGGTCGCGCAGCGTGCTGGGCAACCACTTGTGCGGCGCGCTGGTGCGCATTCTGTTTGATCTCTACCTGCGATCGCTACTGTCGTGTGGGCCTCGTGGCGAGCTGTGGAACCTTCTGCAAAAGTTCTATCGACGCTGGATCCACCGCCATGTGGTCATCGAGCAGTGGAACTCCGTGACGCTCGCGCTGACGCGCAGCATGATGCGCCACCTGCAAACACTCGAGAGCGGCAAAGAAGTCGACATTGTGTGGGAGAATCGTCAGCAGTCTCGGTTCGATCTCGACATGTCGCTCGTGGCATATGCGTGGTATCGACTCATCCGCGTGGTTGGTCATCCGACGGGTTTCAACGATCCCGATGTGTATCTTGTCGCACTGGTACGTTGCTTTCGATTGAGGGACAAATGGCCGCATCTGATGAAACTGGGTATATGTGTACTGCAGAAAGGTATCAGTCGCCTCGCCGATGAGTTTACGAAGATCGAGCAAATTCCTGTTGTGCAGTGGGACCAAGTGCTTGGTGCATTGAACTCGGCGATTGGGAATCGAGAGGCCGATGGCCCGGGTGCCAAGGCCATTCAACCGAAAGCAGCCAACTCCAACGGCTCAACGTCTCGCCGGTCCCGCTCCCCTCCGGACGTGAATACAATTCTTCGTCTGCTAGGCCCATGGCTCTTTGACGCGTGCCTGAGCCGTAGCCAACGATACGCACCGTGTCGAAGCGAGGCGTTACGCTGCCTCGGTAAGGTCATCACCGGATTTTCAAGTGGTCGAGCAAAACGGATCCACTGGGCATATGCGATTCGCAGTCTCATGGCGTTGCAAACGGCGCTAGTGGAGAGCGACGACCGTATTGTTGCATCGGCTGTGTACAACTGGTCGCGCGTCTTCGGCTCCTACGGCAACCACACACTTCGAGGTGTGGCCGTCATTGCGGGCTCGTTTCACCGGGGTGCGGATCGCATTCTCCGGTTCGTTACACAGATACATGACTGTACTTTTTGCCGGTCGTTGACAATTTTGTTGCTGTTGTCAGGGCTGCTGAGAGATTGGGGTCAGATGAGCAAATTGGCGGGATCCCCGTTGTGCTGTTGCGACGTGCGTGCATCGAGGCGTGCTGCTCATTGTTGACGCTACATACCCATTTACCAGTACGTGTTCAATGTTAGCTTCGGCTGGGAAAAGGGTCAGTTACTGACGTCCACGGGCTTCTGCGGTATGTAGCGCTCCCTCATCAAGGAAGCGGAAAAAGAGCTCGTTGCCTCCTCGATGGCTGGTATCGCTGGGCTGTATTCCACACTGCCCAAGCACACGAGCTCCCAGGTTGTGGCTCTTCTCACGAATGCCATCAAGATTGAGAACGACCCCACCAATCAGCAGATGACTCTTTGGCTTCTTACCGTGGCGATCCAGCAAGAAGCATCGTTTTGGTCTGCAGGTCTGGCGTCCAGTGAGAACTCGCAAGTGCCGGTTACGATGCTGCTCATGTGTTCCATCGTCAGTAAAGCTGCGCGGTACAAGGCTCCTGTGATGTTCACCGCGTTCGAGTGTCTTCGCCACCTTTCGCTCGTTTGCGAAGAGCTGTATGGACACGCGACAAGCTCAGTCGTGCATCTCGTGAGCGCCTGTTGTGATTTCATTGTCGCCAGCAAACCCGTGCTCCGATCCAACAGGGCTCCGTTCTTTCTCGAGGAGTTGATGGGTGCTGCGTACCGTTGCGTGACCGAGTGGGTCGCCGTCACGCCACTTTTGCTCACAAAGCCGGCGGTGGTATCAAAAATCATTAGTGCTGTCATCGACGCGAACGAGAGAGCGGGATCGACGACTGCCAGGATGACCGTCGCGCCCGTGCGCGAGGCATCTCAAAAGCTGCTGAGCATGCTCATGAAACATCACGTCGCTCAGCTGGAGGCGGACACGGGAGGTCTGGACGAGAAGGTGCGATGCATCACAACGGCGACTTGTACGGGTTTTCAGGCTCTCTAACCATGTGGTATTTTTGTGATAGGCTGCATTAATCGAACTGTGTGATCAAGACCCCGAAATGGCGCCGTTCCAGTGTCGTTTCTTTTCGATCAACAAAAACGCCGTACTGAGCATTATCGAAAAACGCTCGACGGAAGCCAACCCCGCCGCGGAGACAATAATTATCATGCGCGACGTGACGGGACGATACGCGTGGAGAACAAAGCCACGATTCCGAGACGGTCCTCAATTTCACAGCCTTGAGGAATTCGCTGAGTACGTTGAGACGAGCAAAGAGCAACAAGAGCTCGACGACGTGAATCACGCCGATCTGCCGCTGGACGATGAGGCGGAAGCTGAACTCGATCAACCGGAGCTAGGCAAAGACCCCTTACTCCAAGCGTTACGAGTCACACACCAATCTTCGAATTTGATGAGTTGGCACATCCAACCACCAGCTGGTACCAACGGGTCAGAAGGAAATGCGAGCACACGTCTGGCCCAAGTTGCTCCAGGAGAAGGTAACACTGGGTTGAGCTCTATTAGTGAGAGGAAGGCGTCAGCTATGGGGAAGGAGGTTCGCGATTTGCACGACAATGTTTTCAAGGAGCTGCTTGCGTTGCAAAGTCGCGCCGATCGTGAAGCCACATCGAGCCTTCGTATCGAATACTCCAAGTGTACCGAACCGGCGCCACCGCAGCAAGATGAAGCTCTTCAATCGTGGAGCGTATCCCGGCGGATGTTGACCGAACTTGGCTTTTTGTCGGTTCGCAACTGGGGCACGATGTTCGCCATGAGGTCTGACGATGGCGAGTTGCTGCGTGACTTAGAGGCATTGGACAAGATACCAACGAAAGACACATATGAGTTTGGCGTTGCGTACGCGACAACCCGCAGCTCGGAAGGTGGCTTCGACAATGTGGACATTGTCAGTGGCGCCGACATCGAAGTCGGCATTGCAACCGTGTCCAAGGAGTACGAAAAGTTCGTGGCCGGGCTTGGCGAGCGGCTGGACCTCGCAGAAAGCAACGTCAGTTACGCGACCGCCTCGGCTCGGTTCTCAGGTGATGTGCTCTGCCATTCGTCGTACGGAGGAGAATCGTGCTTTTACGTCTCGACATATCCCGTCAAATATCGTCAGCGGAGCGGCAGCAGCGGCTTCGTCGAACCATCAGCACTTCTGGAGCGATCGAGCGTACTGATTGTGTGGAACGAGACGCAGCTCAACTACCGCCCCGGCACTGTGCTATGGGAGACCACGTTCAAGCTCCCGACTCCAAGCTCGCAAGTCGTCATGATCATTGACCCGCTCGGGAATGACCTCTTCTGCGTTCGAATCGCCCATGAAGGGTCTCCACTGTTCAACCTTCGCGACGGGATCACGAGAGACGATGACAGCTACGTTGACGAGGGCGAAGTGCACTGCGCCCGCGTACTAGGCCCGCTTCAAGACGGTATGGTTGTGAACGGAACGTGGCTTGCACCATTGGTGCGGCAAACAGCGATAAATGCTGCCATGATAGCCCGAGCGTTCCATCGGTTCCAGCACGCGATCGGCACCACGACACTATTGCCACCCGATGGACCCGACTTGGCGCGCGAGCGAATGTTGACGTCGGTCGTGGATAAGTACATGCGACCGCAGCTTCCGGGTGAGTTTTACGGGGGTTTGTTCCGCGATGTGATTCGTTACGCACAAGAAGGAGACGGCGACGACGGGCTGGATGGAGAGCGAGACAGTGAGTATGGTCTGTATCCGCAGGGCGAGTAAATGATTATGGGGCCCTAATGGCATCATAGACGAGATGTCGGTCTGCTTTAGTTGTTGTGTATCTGGACGCGGTGGTTGTTTTTGTTGTTTCCAAAATAGGTTGCTGATATCATTTTTCCAAGAACTCGATTTAGAAGCCAGACCACGCAAAACCGCCGACCTCTCCAAGGCGTGCTCATCGCAAAGTCAAAGAAGCCGGAAACGTCACACCGACAGGAATTCGACCGAAGATCACAACATTGAGCGTGCTCTTCCTTTCGCTCTCGCGTCCGACTCGAAGGAATACACTCCGCACGTCACCATTGTACGCTCCGCGCGCCACCATGTCATTCTTGAAGCCTTCACGAAGCGCCACTTCGAAGAAGGCAATGTCTCAGTTGGATTCCTGCAAGGCGCAACCTGAAGAATCCCGCCCTGCAACAAAATGCGAAGGCGACGAACCAGGGGTAGAAATGCGGACCATCGAAGGATACCTGTGGGTGCGAGTGCATTCGAGACGCCGTCGGTACTGCGTGCTGCAAGGACGCACGCTACATGTGTACAACTCCAAGGAGGAAGCCATGACTCCAGAAGGAGAACTGAGCCCAAGTTCCAAGAAGAGGATTATTGTCATCGGCGTCAAGGACGCAATCGACCTGGAGAAGCAAACACGTTCGCAGCTTCTAGGTGGCGAAACGAATGGCGGCACGATGCAGAATTCGCTGGTCATCAGCACGCTCAAGTCCAAGTTGATTGGCGTGGAAGCCGAGACGCAAACGGAAAAACAGCGCTGGCTTCACGCGATGAGCTGTCTCAACTTTGCGTCGGCAGCCACTGAGAAAACGCTCTTCTTATCGATGCTGCAGGACAAAGAGGGTTTCGATGCCCACACGGCTGTGACGCTCTTGCATAAGTATCGAGACAATCCGACCGCGACCGAGCTAATTATCGACCGTTTGGCCGAGTACTCGGAGTACCACATTGACGACGTCGAGTTCTACATTCAGCAGATCATGCATCTTGTGGTCAATGTAGAAATGGCCAAGACCGACAAGCTCGTCCACTTGCTGCTATCGATCTGCAAGTCCAAGGCCTACGTTGAGCACCTGGGCAATTGCATCCATCTCGCGCTTCAGTTATTTTGGTTGCTTGAAGCCAAAATTCAAGACAAGGACCCCAAGACTTACAACATGTGCGCCAAGTTGCTCATGACCATCGAGGCCAATGTCGTGAATCAACAATTCGAGCTGCCAGCTTCAGGGTCGTCTTCCTCCCCTGACGCGGTTTCCAAGATGCTCCTACGCATCCCCGGGATGAAAGAACGCCTGTCGGAGATGAGAAAGCAGTTCGTACCTAAGAATCTCCAGTCCGTGGAGGCGGGGACCAATCAAATCATCTCGTGTCCAGTGCAGCCAACATCACTGGAGGCGGGTGGTGACTCCGGTGATGCTTCTTCGAGTATCGGACCGTTAACGACTACCGCCATGCCCATCGACGAAGAAGCAACGGTCCAGCGCGAGCTGTTGATGCAATGGATGGAGAAAGAGCGCCAGAAGCGGTACAAGTATTTCCACGAGCAACGCGACTTTGTGCGAGCACTCACAGATATCTCGGAAAAGATGCGTCTCATTGAACCACCGACGGAACGCAAAAAGCACTTGCCGGCTGCACTCGAATCGCTCTTTGTTCCGCCCATGGCCTATATTCCATTGGGACGCGTGTCCGATGCATTCTCAAGAATCACGCGCGTGCTCAAAGACGAAGGAACGGTCTTCTCGACTCACAGCCGTGCTCCTTGCCTGCTATGCTTTGAAGTCATCGAGGATCAAGTGAATGCGGCAGGCCATCGCGCGTCTTTTTCACGACCGACTGCGATGACAAATATGTCGCAAAGGGCATCGATGCTGACATCCGGGGCGAGTGCGAGCCTAATGTCGACTTCTGTGGCGTCGTTCGTGGACGAAGAAGTCGAAGTCTCGGCCTACATCAAGAAATTTTCCTTCAAGGGAAAGTACATTTCGATGGAGAGCGACCATACGCAGGACGACGATGATGAGGACGATGGTGGCGACGTCGAGCAAGTTGCTGTGATGACGAAGCAAGATGCAGCAGCAGAAGACGCGACGCTGCAGGCGCTCGAGCGCCATCTGAGCATCGCTTCTAGCATGGAGATGATGGTCCCGCAAGCCACCGATGGATCCTCAATGTCAAATGACAGAAGATCTGAAGGAGCCAGCACATCAGTCGCCGCCGTCGAAGAGCACCACCGACTCATTCGCCATCGATCGCGGACTTTGTATGAGTGCAGTCTGTCCAAGCTCATGAGTGAAGGCGGGACGTTTGGCGAACGATGGAAAACCAAAAAGGTGCGAGCTTTCCTATCTGATAGTAAGACGCCTTTGCACAACACTGACTTACGTGTCATGGGCAGGAGCGGATCCGGGCGTCGTCGCCATACGGCAGTTTACCTGGCTGGAATGTGATCTCCCTCGTACGTAAAATTGTCGTGTATAAAAAAAAAACGTGATGCTGACCTTTCACCGATGACTAGATCTCCAAGAGCAACGATGATATTCGCCAAGAAGTGTTTGCCATGCAGCTGATCACCAAGTTCCAAGAGATTTTCAAGGAGAACAACCTGCCGCTGTGGCTGCGCCCGTACCGCATCATATCGACGGGGAAGACTTGCGGACTGATCGAGACCATCACGGATGCGCAGTCGCTCGATGCGCTCAAGAAAAAACCCGGATACCAAAGCCTGCGCGCGCACTTTGAGCAAACGCACGGCGGCGGCGACGTCCACTCCAAGGTGTTCAAGGCCGCGCAACGCAACTTCCTGCACTCCCTCGTAGCATACTCGCTCGTGTGCTATCTGCTGCAAATCAAGGACCGCCACAATGGCAACATCATGCTGGACACGGAAGGCCACCTGGTCCACATTGACTTTGGCTTCATGCTGGGCACGGCACCTGGTGGCCATTGGAGCATTGAGACGGCACCATTCAAGCTGACCAAGGAAATGGTCGCCGTGCTGGGCGGCGCCGAGTCAAAACTGTTTGGAGAGTTTTTGCAGCTCTTCGCACGCGGTCTGCTCGCGGCCCAGCGCAGCGCCGAAAAGATCATCACGCTCGTCGAGATCATGATGCGCAACTCGACGTTCCCGTGCTTCCACGGCCGCGACGTCTCGAAAGACCTCCAAAAACTGCGCGACCGGTTTTTGCTCAACAGCTCGAGCGAACAAACGGTCAAGAGCGTGCTCAAGCTCGTGGCCACGAGCTACAAAAACAAGTGGACGAAACGGTACGACCAGTTCCAAAAGCTCACGAACGGGATTCTTCCCTAGTTGAAATCAGACGAAGGAGATGGATTATGGGGTATCTTATCACGGCCGCATGCGCTTGGCCCCATTGGGAGGACCACCTAAGTCGCTCGGATCGTAGTCGAATTGAGAGAGACTGAGGTCGTTCATATCAAATTCTGACGATGCTGCGGTGCTGCTGTTGCGTGTGACTGCTGGGCGAGGAGGTTCGTTCTTGACAACAGGGTACTCGGTCAGCATGCGGGACGGTGGTGGCGCATTTCGAGGCATGAACGGTTGCGGCGGAAGGTTCGATGGGCGTGGTTGCATGGGCGTTGAAGACTGGGGCATGGACGGATGGGCATGGCGTGGGGGTGCGGCGGATGGTGGCGCGTTTGCGTGGATGGACCGAGTGGTGGAATTGGCTCCCACTGTTGAGAATGCTGGCTGTGCGTGAGCGAGTTGGGGCATTGGCGGCGCGCGTCGCGTCGTGTCATGTTGGCCTCTGGCTCCACCCGAATTATTGGCGCCCACACCGCTCGACATTGTTGACGCTTGTCGGGAACTCTCTGCTGCCTGTAACGCTGAAATACGACTCGCGACGCTGGCGCCATTGGGCTGCGGCGGCGACGGCGTGGCCACCGCGGGTTGCGGTGGGCGCTGCTGCTGCTGTTGCTTGACTTGCTGAGCCGGGACCTGAGGGGGCAAGTTGACAAACGGCGCAGCATTACCGGATCCAGGCGATGGCCCGCCGAATGTACCAACGGGTGGGGTTGCGCTGGGACCCAGTGACCGCCCGCCCGGTGCTGGAATCGCAACAGGCTGGGGAGTCGGCTGAAGAAGATAGGGTCATGACAAGCGAGCGTGAGCAATCAACACGGGCTGATGCGTGGCTTCATGATCTGACGCACCTTATTCGAATGTACATCTTTGATGTGCTCTCGATCATAGCACGAATTTCCCAGGTACTCGCCAAAGAGGCGAAGTGCGCGCTTGCGTGCGTCGGAAATACTGGCCTGGATAGTACAAATCCGCCATCCTCAGCACATGATAATACGGCAGAAATCTAGGGAACTATTCCCTCACCTTCTTGGCCTGTTCGATGGCCGCACCGAGATGCGGCTGCCCATCCGCCTGGCCGAAACCGACGTCCTCGTGGCTTGAGCCGTCCTTGAGCTCGATCCGCACGAGCGAGCTAAAGCCGATACTCCATCGCTCGTTCTTTTGCTGCCGCTACAATAGAGCACACACACACACAGAGAACACACGCGCCATCAGTTGAATAGTCTTACCGCCTCTCGACGGAATCTCGCGTCTCGTACGTATTCCTCTTTGCACTCGAGGATGTGGCACGACCAGCCATTGAAGCCGAACGCCTGGTTCGCGAGCTCAATGGCCTTGCAGCTCTCGATGTAGGTGAGCTTGGTGCCGCGCGGGCCGGCACGCCGCGAGAGGTTGTCCTTGCCGAGCTTCTGGTGGAGAAACGCGTTGACGTTGGACTCGTCGTTGCTGCCAAAGCCAACGTTGCCAAAGCGCTTGGGCGCGAGTGAGAGCGCTGCTTGGGACAGCAGCGAACTCAGTACATCCCGTGAGAGCACGGATTTCACCAGCTCCGAGAGCTGCTCACTGGTTACGGAGAGCGGTTCCGACGCGGGGGACGGCAGCACGTCGCCTGCGGCTGCGTCGCCAGTGTCGCTGGTGCTGAGTCGCCGCTTCATGCTCCAATGCACGGAGAGAGAGGAAGAGAGAAGGGCGCTTGGTGGATGCGGATGTCCATCGTCGCTGGCGGGAACGGCAACCCGTTTTGAATTTTAGATTATATACAGTTATAGTCCTCTAGAATGTATTAAGCCCCTAAAATAGGCTGCAAAGATGGCATATAACTAAACAAGTGAGAACTTTATAATAAAATACGTATACAGACAATATGCACGACTTATATGATATTAGTGGGCGAATTATAGAGAGATATTACAATTATGGACAGTGTGCCCACGTGGCCTCGTGACATCGCAGCACCGCGTGCTCTCTATTATATCCAATCAACAAGCTTGTCTTGTCCAAATCAGCATATCATTGGTCATAATTCCAGACGAGATGCGCAGATAGAGCAAGCACAGGGGGGGGGGGGG